>JAOXNN020000086.1:3753297-3825290 GCA_028571205.2 Hydropsyche betteni | reverse complement strand
TTCACATTTTATCGTTTTCCGTTTCTTAACAAAACCACAGCCGATGTTATTAACATCGGGCCTATATACTAGTTTTTAATAATACAGAGAATATTTACGAGTAGATTGAGGTTTTTTTTTATATAAGTTAATAATATATGTTGATCAATCGAAACTATAATTTATCAGGTACATATTAATTAAAAGAATAAATAAAATTCGATTCTGATGGAATTTTATGATAAAAAACTTTAAATATTCTCAAAAAAGAACATTTTCAAACTTTGCACTCTAAACTTTGCTTTTGAGGATAAATTTAGCTTTTGAATACGATCGAATTTCAAATGAACTTAATTTTTTAAATATATATATACAGTGCAAAACTTAAGAACTGTTTTCTCTATGGAAACTTAAAGAAAAATAAACATCTTATGTATTTTTGGATTAAATATTATTCCATAAATAGAAAATAATAAAAGAATGAAAGAATTCTGTTAACTGATTGTGAGACAAAAAACCAAAGATGGATTTGTTTTATACTTCTATTATATTTTTGTTATAAAAATTGGTAAAATTATTTTCTGTCACTTCTATTTATGAAAATTTAGCTAAATATAATATATATAAAATTATATTATCTATTATTTAAAACTTATTTTGAGTTAAAAATTTGTTAAATTTTTTTGTCGTTTTATTGTTACAATAGTTGTGATATTGAAAAAAATATGGATAAGCAAATATTATATATACGTCGGCAGTTTACATTTACTTAGATAAAAAATCTAATCTTTCGTTTTAAAAAAAATGCGACTCTAGAGCACATATCAATACAACAATATTCCCATACGAGTTCGAATTTCGCGGTTCTCTGAACGTCTTTGTACTCTTTACGCGGCAGATACTCCACTGACCCGCATATATATTTATTTTGGATTTTGTTATTGATTTTGTCGGTCTGTGTGTCCCGTCGTTGTGCTTTTTGCCCTTTGTCGATTGTGTTTCGATTTTATACGCTCGCCGGCTTTGTTGTGTTTGCTTTCGCCAATAAAGCCGGAACTGCGACGCCGTTGGTCATTCCAACTCGAATTTAATAATGTCCAATTGTGTGTGCTCAAATTAAATAATAATCGTATTGTGTTCATTTTGTAAGCTTTTTATTCGATATATATATATAAAGAGTTTACGAGAATTTCGTAGAATTATAGGGTGCGTTTGTATGTTTGTGATTTATGAAGTGTAATATCGGTGCAAAGAGATTTGTATCGTATTTATTTTTAGTTGCACGAATAATATAATATTATTCATATATAATACTTATAAAACAGTAATTGTATAATAATTATGATTAATAAATTGATTCAACGTTAAAAAAATTGTTGCGCAAATTCGTAATTTGACATTATAGAACGAGTGGAATTTGAATTTTCATATGGCGTTTTACCGAATACATTTTGACGATTTGAGATGGGCATATTTTTGACATTCCTCGGCTGCATTTCCTTTTTGGCTGCGGACCAAAATCTTCTTTCGAGAGACGTTCATTTGTATGTGTTTTTTATTTGGCTCTCGAAGTATCTATAATGTATGTGCGTGCGAACATTGGAACGGTTTTGCAACAGTTTTTGTTTGTAATCTCTATTAGTTTTGCCGTCGCGTTGATTGCATATTCATGAAACATGCCAAAATAATGTTATCCCTCGTGTTTTCAATTAAAACAAAATCTTATTTACGTTGTGCACAAAAAATACGAGCGAGTTTAATTAATGAAATTTTGATAGGATTTCGAAATGTTTTGTACAAGATTTTATGGATTAATTTTATTGCGCGAGTGAATCAAATTTAGTTGACATTTATTTATTTATAGTGATTACGCTTCATTAAAATAATCTAAAAAAATGAATATGTGGGCGTTAAAATTAATGTTTTAAAAGAAATTTTGATGTCAGAAGAACGCTGTAGATCAAGATTTTCTATATGACGATGTCGTACTTATTCTGTTTGGAACGTGATGCAAGTCGTTTGCTTGCCAAAAAATTTCAGGGCTGCACTTTAAACTTGCTAAAAATTCCATTACGAAAAGATTTAAAATCAAGGTCCTTATCCCCAGTTTTGCAAATGCAAATTTCCCGATGATTTATGCACTGAAAAAGTAAAATGTATGATAGACGTCGGCCGAAATCCCAGAACGCTCGCGCGATAACGCTCACTCTGATTTTCATTTTATTTCCGAGGTCGGATATCCTTCAGCGTTCGCGAGAAAAACCCATCGCAGGATACGCTTCCAGAAATATTTTATGTATGCCATCATCCATCGGCAATATACGACCGAGCGTTATATAGCGCGTTCGGGAAAAACGTCAAATATAATTTTCCGTGATTTATGGTGTTAGCATAACGAGCGGTTGCGTTTTCCGTTTCGCTCTTCCCTCGACCAATTTCGAAGACTCGGGATATTTATTCCCGGGATTTCAATTTGATCCCGAACCGGCGATTCCCGGTGCCGGTTTGACATTTCCTTATATCTTCCTGCCCTTTTAATCCGGGACGATATTAGCCGCGATAGGAATCGTCGGGTCCATTCTTGCGGTCGTTAATGACTCGATACGGCGTTTCTTCGCCCTTTTGTTTCACATCTTTTTTTATCGGGCTGTATAATATCTAGACCGTCATTCGCAGCTGACTGGAATGGCTGAAGTTTTTGTTTACCAGATCCTTCCATTTGTAAAGGCTTGGTGAAAGTTAGAAATTCGTGCAATTTATCATGGGCATCGACGTATGCGAATAATTTATTTCTGAACGTACGATTGTGCGTTTTTTTAGTTAAAATAGTCTGAGCTTAGATTTTTTTTTCATAAAAGTAAAGAATAGTCAAATATAAAAAATGTAATATGTTTTTTGTTAAAATGTTTCGATATTATGTTATGACTAGTAAATTGATAGAATTTATTTTATGGTGACAATTCATTGAAAAACAAAAGAAAATTTAGAACACCAGTTTCGAATCTGCAAAGCATACCTAGTTCCCGGGAGAGCTTTGAACCTTTATCGGAAAAACGTCGAAAAGCTTCTAAGTCCTTTCCTTAGTTTTTACAAACTTCTTTCCTTTTGTTCGTTACATGCATGTTTCCATTATTCATACAAGATAAAATGTTCATCGTTTTGTAAAAATATCCTAATATACTCTAATATATATAATTTTGTATTATTAAATAATGAAAATTACGGACATTATCATGGAGAAAATGGAAATTTTTCAGACAAAGAAAATGTTTTTTTTTTACATATAGAGGAGCGAAAACGAATTTGATTAAAATAGCAGCTAAGCGTCGATTCGAGATTATCTTTGAACTTTTAATAAAGGCGGGTATAAAACCTTCCCTAAGGAAAGTTTACTTAAAGGAATCATCACAATTTTGTGAACCTTTTGGGTCGTCGAAAATTAGTGTTGCGAAAATTGCGCGCAATTTTCCGACATCCGTTTGATTGCATCGAGTTTTTACATGTACATTTTCATGAGCGTGATAACTAGACTAGTATTTATTACTTTTAATTTTATCGATAAATAAATAACTTTAAATCGTATAATTTAATAATTGCAGTGTTGAATAAAAAAGGGGCCAGATTGAAAATTTTCATATTCACGGCACATTTTACAGCCTCCACACCTCTTCATACTTTTCAAACGTGTGATGAAAATTCGCGGTTCAGTCACTAATTGCCGCCGTCTCTCTGAGGGCGTGCAATTTTCCCAACCACGAAAACTCCGGGAAAACGTGGTTGACGAAACTTGGCCGATTTATTACGAACTGAGGATAGCCGAGAGGACGTATCGGCCTGGAAGTTGATAAATGTTGGCTCGTATACATTTGGCCAAAACTGCCGTTTTAACCCGTTAAATATTCCTCTTGCTCAGTAAACTAACTTCGTTTATTATTTATTCATTATTTGAACATGCAACTTGGTATGAATCGGTGATATATGATGATAGTTCTTTAAATTGGTAATAAAATGGTATTATATAACGGTTATATAACGTAATGGAATAAAAATATTTTCCCCAGGAATTATATTATATAATTCCGACTATCGTTCCAACTCAACCGCTTAAAGTTTTAATTTAAAACGAAGTAATATTAATAAGAACTTCCGAAAAAGAAAAAGAAAGTCATTGGACGTTATCTTCCTCATCTTCAGTGGAAAGATTTATTCAGTTAAACACATAGTCTTTTCTAGGGAGAGATTTCTCAACTATTCTTCTTTCGTATATCTAAATAGAACGGAATTATCTTAGAATGGTTTCGCCGATATATCCGGCAAATGAGTATATATATATATTCTCATTGAGGATTTTGTCGACATTTCTTTTATTCCGGTCTATTCCGTTTTCCGTATACTTAAATTGGACATAGTCGAGGACTAGTATTTTAATTAATTCCGGATCGTTTCGACGACGTTGATCCTCTGGAGTCCCAGCGCGAAAGCCTTCAACCCTTCGATGTATCGTCGGTGTGACTTTCCGGAACTTCGACGTAGGGGATATTCTTTGGTTCGAACTTTCGTCCCATGTTTGCTTTCTCGGTGTTCTCGATTCAAACTTTGCTGTGACGTGTTGGTTGAGTTCTTCTTTTGTGCTTTAGGAATATTCCTTTTTAAATTTTCAAAGCTTTCGATAACGTACGCTATTGTATGAATATCTTCCGTGAAGCAATTTCGCAATGCGAAGTATTTCGAATGATGAGGGTGAAGTCGGTATTTATTATGACAGGGTGGGTATTCAAAGGTATGGTATTATTATATTACATTTCATTATAGATCTAAATATATAAATTTAAATTTAAACTGAAATTAATGTACAGAAAATTCCTTCAGTGAAAATTTTCAATTTTTTACATGATTTATTTTTATATATTTGATGACTGACTTCGGTATTCATATTTGACTGAGGTAAATTAATTTAAGTGTTATCATATGTGATTTATATATTATATGTGTATTATATCCACTAGAAATTCACTTCTAGTAATTTAGATGTGTCCTTATGCAAATATGTTTATGAAATTATAATGTAAACAATGCGACCGGTTTTCATTGAATATTCCATCGAAGTCCGTTTTACCTACGAATACAAGAATTGTATGTAATTACGTATTTAATTAGCAGGCATGAATAACAAATTAACAAATTCGAATCATTTTCCGCAACTCGTAACAATAACGCAAGTACATCGATTGACGGATGTGTATAATTTTCATTGTTTTGGATTTTTAATTTTGTTTAAAAATTCACTTTGGTTATTACATAACGTTTCGCTGAAATTATATTATCAATTTATCATTTGTTTTTCCGCAAATCATTGATTAATTTGGAATTGTTCACATCAAAAAAGGATTCCTCTTGTTTCTGTTTTTTCCGCGTATCATTGTATAATATTATATCCGATGCGTTTTCAAAGCTCCAATAACATAAAGAGCTCCAATCTTATTTTGGGATTTGTATTAATTTTTTTTTTTTTTGATTCTTGAGTACATTTATCATAAATGTGTGTATGCAGTCTGTATAAAATGTGTTACAGGCAAAAGCAATTTTAAAACAAGAAATATTTTTCCTTGTTCATTTGAAATGACTCAATACTGAAATGATTGATCGCTTTGTTATTTTGTCCATCTATTAATTATTTTATATGTTACTTTACATTAACAATCAGTGAGAACTCGTGCGTTCAACAAGCCCAAACCATAAAATTGCCTCGTGCAAAAAACCTGAATGCACATGAATTTATTTACTGAAATTTTATATTCTTTACACAGAAAAACATCCTGAGAACCTCCCGCTCGTCAACATAAATAACAACTTAAAAAACAAACTACAAAAAATGAACAACTCGACGTTTTCATATTTCCATTTTTCGCTCGTTGCGGCATCATCGCGAACGCCGCCGCCTCGAGTGGTTTTTCATCCCTCTACTCCGTCGAAGGTTCGTTCGGAAGCTCATTAAATTAGCATAAGTGTCGCAATGGCCGGCGGAATTTACGACCGACTCTATAAGTATATTGTACAAGGTGTACCGACAGTCGATGACCTCACTCGAAACGAACTGTTGGCGGGAGTGCGCCAATTGACGGATTTATTGGCGTAATTTCATTGCCAGATGCACTCGGCTGCATTGCGATTCAGAATGCGCTTCGAATGGAGTGATTTCGATCTTGCGGTTGAAAAATCGAGAGTGGCTGTCGCATGCCTGCAATTCTGATACGATCCGAATTGAATGTGGTGTGTGTAAAGGTGGATATGGATCAGCGTGTTCGTAATTTAGAAATGTCATTTCGATCCGATGTGTTAATGATGATTTTGAATATAGTTTGTGTTATGGTTCATAAAATGCAATGGAAAGCGTTTTCGTGAAACTGTGTGTTTTACTGAATCGATTGTATCTGAAAGGAAACGAGTAGCGTTAACATAGCGGAAATTAAATGTTGTTCCCTTAAGAAGCGTTGCTTATCTGTATCGCGAACATACCGCTTAATACATCTTGTTCCACTTTTTTGTTTTCATCGATACGACTCAAAGCTGAAATAAAAAAAAAATATAAGAGTAGTATGTAGCACAAAACGTATACGAAGTTTGAAACTTTGCCTTTGAACATTCGTTTCCCGCATCGCCTTTGTATGTATCCAGATAGATTGTAAAAAAGGAGGAAAACACTCGATAAAGTTTGGTAAAGACGCGCAACACGCCGTCGAATTTTGATCCTCTCACCTTTCGTGGTCTGGGAACAGTATCCCATGGGATGGGAAACCCGAAAACCTCCTGGACTGGCACAAAGAATACATTCCTGGAAGGGAGGAAATTTTTTCACCACGTATTTTTGACACCGGGTCTTGGTGAGAACGCTCGGAATTTCGATCACGACTCTTTACCGTCATATTGATGCTTGTATGTAAGTGTCGTTCTCTTTTCGAAAGTAAAATTTGATAGAATTTTTGAGCAGAGTATTGGAAACATTATACAATATGCAATTTAACAGTGTTGTATATTTTTTCAAATATTTATACATTGAATATGTGTCACTTGTATATAATAAATGTTATATATTATTTATTGAATCTTTTGTTCGTAATGAAAAGATATTAAATATATCAATTTCAATATAGTCGTGAAATATCAAATTCAAAATGGTAATAAGCATATGAATTTGAATATGATATAAATGAGTAAATGAGGCACGAAAATTACTTGTGAATCGCGTCATGATACTTTATTACCATTCATACGTGTATGTCAAAAGTATGAGAGAATAGATGAAAACGTCTGAAGCAATATTGATAAGTGCTACGTCGCTCGTCGCCAACCCGAAAGCTGTTTTCAGAAGATACATAAATCCCGAAGAAGTGTTGAATAGAAGGACATTTTAGTAAAAGGATATTGAATACCGAACAGCTCTAGTGACGACGAAATTGGAAAAGACGTGAAATTTCGCGGACAACAACCGAAAAAACGTATTTCTTGAACGAGGAAAGCAAAAGCGGCAAAATACCACCACACCGAATATTTTTCGTATATATACAATTTAAAAAAGCGTCAAACGACTTAAAAAAATAATTTTAGTCGGGAGCGCTCCCAGAAGTATGTACATAGCAACGAATATAATACTTTGGTTAATCGGCTTAGACCGAGTAACTGATGCGAGTCCTTATACATATACACACAAGATTAATCCTTTAGTCGTGCCCGATCCTTCAAGAATTCCTCGGCCCTTTTGTTGTCCCGAATACCTGCAAGTTCGTATCTCATAATTTCGTCTAGGTGCGCTCAGGTAGAGCGCAATCAATAACGAATTCCTGCCGCGCCTAGACAACGATCGAAAAAACGCATTCAAACTACGGCGACGCAATAATTCAAACGCCATTCTTTTTCTGGAAGTCGTGTAGCCTTAACTAATTATATCGTGAATCACGACTTAGCAGCTACGAGCGGAAAATCGAATTTCGAGTAAGCACTTTTGATACTAGTGGAAACGCCGATTCAGTCGGCCAAGCTCCACTACACGGAAAATAAATACGTTTAATCCAATTAAGGCGACGGGCTTAAAAGTCTTGAATTACAACTTCGCAACGAGCGTCGGCGGTGATTGGATGCGGCGAAATCCCAACAAGGATTAACTTAATAATAATGGCAAATTTGACAACGGCTTACTATCGTTTAAGCACTGCAAAATGTTGCCTGTACAAAAGCGATGTGATTTTTCCGCTTTTCGCTATTCACTTCGAACTGTAATTACTGGCGAAAACAATTCGAGTATCATTCTGAACAAGGACAATGTCGTATTTAGTAAATAACGATTTTAACATTTGACATTTCCTATCACTTTTGAGATGCGTCATAATGGGCGAATCTGTTATATCTCATTTAGAAAGTAAATTGTGGTCGATGACTAATACCTACGTGTTAAAATTCACCGCATTATCAGATTTCACACTAGAACGAATTACAAATGACGACATAAGCATTGAACTAACCTCAAATCGACCGCATAAGTCAATTGCTATTGAGAGTGCGTAATCGCTCGCGGAAAGTTTAACAACACCAGCATAATGCTTGAAACGCTGACGTCATTGCCGATTGAGCTGAAAAATACCATCAATCTGAATTACAAAGCACAAACGTATAACTCTCCTAATTAGATCAATAAGATTAACTCAGCATGACTAATCACTTCAACACGATTTTTGAAACCGAGCTAATTAATTTCGTCCAACTCGATTTGGAGATGTCCCACCATTCTCAAGTACCTGTCGCAATTCCCTGGATCGCCTTCAGCGTTTCAGGGAGGCGCTCCTTGCGAAATCTCAATTTAACGGCCCCCAGGAGTGTTTTATTCGTCTATTTAAGTGGCGGCATTCGGGCTATGTCTCGCCTTCGTGTGTATTATAAGGACGTCGCATAACTTTACGACGCGCTTCCGAGCAAACTCGGCTTCATATCCAGATCGAATTATTTATACATTTTCATAAGAAGGGGGTGTAAGATTTCGATTTACGATCGTGCCACATCGTTTTGGACCATTTGGGGAACGTTTATCTGGGTCGGTGGGAAATTCGGCGTTTTCGCGTGCGTAATTATTTTATATGTTCGAAGCGTATGTTGATTTTGATTGTTATATTCACTATTCGGCGTATTATTCATATTGTTAGATTAATATGATATCTGGACTAGTTTTAACGATAGTGTTAAGTGTATAATGTATCAATAACGGTTTTTATGTATGCTTATAAGAAAAATCATTACTATCTTTTATAAATAAGTTAAGTAGAAAAGTTGATTCGAACACTTGTACTTTTTGACCTGAATTTTAGTCGCTTGTTGTAATGTTCGTAATATACACAATATATCGTTTTTGATAACGGTGTTTTATGTTTGGAGGGCGGAAAATTCTTAACTTTAATTTGCAGTAATTTTCATTGTAATTAATGAAACGTGGAAGCAACCCTAAACTTTAGAGCCTAATATGTCAAGCTGTTACGGTGCGGAATATAATTAATCGAAATTATTTCAGGAGAGATAAGATTATCCCCCTGCCAAGCTCAGTGTCCCACGTGAATACTTGTACAAAATTTGCCACGTTTCAGTATCAGGTCGCATTAATATTTTACATACGTACGCTAGCAACAATTTGAGACGAATTGTAACCCTACTTATTAATAGATTGAAAATAACAGGACACATTCAAGACTGCCTCGATCATCATATGCACTAGTTGTTCGTTGAGTACATTTTTATTACCAATGATGATTTTAGTCGCATTGCGTGACAATCCCATAACAATGCCCACGCGACCATTGAACAATTTCTTGCGTGGTGTTTGAGTTGGCGTCGTAATGTCATCGTTGTCCCACACGATCATGGTTTGACGTCCATTGTTACTCGATTTTAATTTATATATAATATTAGGTTGGGTGTCATTGCGTATCGCTTCCGGACTCGTTACCATGTTTTTTCCACATTTATACATACTCAAGTTCGTGCATCATTATGAGAAAATTACTCAAAGCACTTTATAAATCTATCAATGATAAAATGTACTAAAATTGATATAATGATTATGAATTATTGCCAATTTATCGATTTTGCATTTTAACATGCAATTGTACATATGTATATCCAGGTTTTTTTTTCTTTACAAGGTCTCGTCTTCTTATGGAAGCGGTTATAGGAAATGGCGTTTCTTTCCGACCCGTCGCGTTCCTCTCGAGTGCACTTTCAAGACATCGCTGGGGAACGCTTTGCATTTTATTGGATGCATTGTGCAAGCAATGCATGCACGTCGACTCTACGAGATTGCTGCCTATTTTCGTGGGAAATTATTTCCGAAATCTCTAATATACCACTTTATTCCCATCATATGGCGCCACTCTATATGGTCGTTTAGAAGTCTTTCACTTTTTCTAAAGTGAACCGAATCGAGGAGTATTCATATTATATTATATTGAAACCATAAATGAAACCAACTCGATATAATTTGCTTTAATTTTTTCAACGAAATCATTTTTTTTATTTGAACAAGATAAGTTACTCGTGTAACTGTTATCAAATAGCTGTATTTTCCGCAATCGGGAGGTAAATTCATGCGGCAGTTTATATATATTTTACGCGTCACACTAACGATTTCTAAACGATGGTAAACATGTGACACATCTGATAGTTTCCAGACAATTTCATCGTACTATAGTGACGTTTATATAACGCATTCTCGTTTAGTGTGTAATTTGACAGAACCGGTCGCAAAAATTGTTCACGTGAAATGTGCACTTGTATGAAATTGCCCAGCTACTTGCTGCACTCTCGCAAAAGTCGAGTGCGTCACAAAAACGTACTAAAATGCATTTCCTCATACTCGAAATTTCATACGAACGTGCAATGGGATCTGCGAAATATCTCCTACACATAAAACTGAATTCAGCGATAAATCTCCGTATTTTATCGTTCGAAAACTATGTGATGTTAGCGGTGGGATTATTGCAAAGCGGAAGCGAATTTATAAGCTATACATTCTAATACAAAAGAAAAGTTTTGAATTGGACCTCGATAGCAAAATCGTTCCATCCGATTGGTTTCCTATTGCATAACTTTGTGCGGTCTCTGATGCACAAGTTGACTACTGTAAAGCGTTTATGGAAGAGTATTTATTTCGTTGTTCATTTAAAATAAATGTATATGCAGATAAATGAAACGATTCGATTTCCAATACTTTTCGAATTTGTTTTTCTGTATACATAATTTTATGACATCGTAAAATACGGCCTTCGGATAAATATCATATTATATATTGTCGATATATTGATATGCATAGGTACGTGAAATGTATTCAAACTGTTACCGAACGCCGAAATTTATTTTATTTCCAGGCGTAAAGTCTATGGCTTTCCTAGCGCATCTTGCTGAATGTTAGGTTTGGGATTTATAGTTTTCGCCAAACACTTAAATACTAAGGTTTATTACTTGAAATACGAGACCGGTTGCAGAAACTCTCACCCCAATTTCGTATACTTAAAATTCACAACGCAAATATAAAGAGTAATAAAATTGTTATTTTTTTATCGGTAATAAAACACATTTGTTATTGCGTTCGTACGAAAGATTTCAAGTTGGGAAACAAATATTTTCGTTTATTAAGTTGCTTTGTAAATCAAGAAATTGAGCAAAGATACTCGTGTGTTATACTCGAGAGAAGTATCGCATTGCCGACATGACACTCTCAGATGACTTTATTTATACTGTGTTCGTGTGCAAGAGTATTTTCTATAATTGCGTACCTCAACTTTATATATTTACAGTTCATACTATATTCGACTGAAGAATTCGAAACATACACAGAAAAGATCGATAGTGGGACAGGTATTTAGTCAATTTTCATGTTTATGAATGGACTCTTCAAAGCTTTCAACACGACAGGTAAAATCGAAATTTATCTGATGAATTCTTTGAATATTTTTATCTCGTCGATTAGATAACGTCCCATTGAATGAACGCAATAAGCAAATTAGTCTAATCACAATAAAATATTGAATTGCATGTACCGGAGAACACTTAACATTATCGCCACTCATAAGATTCGATGCACATACCGCGCTGACTTATCACATGTCGAACAAACTGAAATCGTTTCCTTTGTTATCTACATTTCGCTTTATCATCGCAGTAAATATATAACGTGGATATGGACTGTAAATTTCAATGTACTTTTGATTTCTCAAGGCACTCGAACGGTTGTACCATGAGTCACCGACAACAAATTGAATTTGTACATTGGAATTCAAACTTAGCAGTGCAACGTTAATTATAAGCGTGCACTAATTTTTGGATTATTTTACCTGTATGAGTAAGGAGAAGTTGTTATCGTAATTGTGTTGAGTGCACCCGCTGTGACCCCCTTATTTTTTTCGTGTAGGTGTATCGTTTTCGTTGTTGAACTTAGGGTCCAATCCAGGTCAAAACTCAAAGATAAGTTTGTGGGAAATTAATAAACTATTATTTATAGTACATCTAGTGATGTTATATTGAAAAATATTTGGAATATTTTAAAACAATGAGTCACTTATGCAAATGAGAAACGCTGAACAGGATCTCGATACATTTATGTTACACAAAGTGTTCCGGTTTCCAAAGGTGCAAAAAATTATTAATAATTTTCGAAATATTTTGCAAAAAAATTAAAAATTTCAAATATTTTCGAATCGTAACATATAGATCAACCCCCAAAAAGAAATCGAAACCCAACCACCGCCAAAAATAACCCACCATACAACCTTGCCCAACACGGCGCACCATTGCGTGCCACATCAGAATCCCATTGCCCTCGAATCCTGGAGCACGCCTCCGGTGGATTCCTCGAGCACAATGCACACCACGAGCACGAGTGCACTCGGCCGAGACAGGCCAATGAGCCAACAGCAGAACAGAACCGAACCGCAGAACAGAGGCGGCCAGACCAGTTTTTATCAGCCGGTTCGGCCACGGCCGAAGACCAGTCACCGTTTCGGCTCTGTCGGCCTCGGTCGTCTTCCGTCGCCCGCTGTTTTACTGCTTTTCGCTTTTTAGTGGTGCACGGTTGTCCCCTCGAGGAGGAGGACCTCGTGTGTGTTGTGTGGGAGGAGTGCTGGGAGTGCAGTGTCTGTGCTTCATGTCAGTGTTGTGATTGTGGACGGAGGTACGCGGAGGCGCCGACACCATGTTGACAGGTTCGGATTGTTTGCTTCGAGCTTCTGAGGCTTGTTTGGCGCTCGGTTTTTTGTTCGATCTGTATCTTTGATGGATCTCGGCCGTGTTTGAGTTTGGTGGAGTTGTGGAATTTCCGATGGTGGATAAATACGGTGACAGTTTGTTTTGCGGCCGGGTTTTCCTCGAATTTGTATAAATATGGAAATTATTCATGTTTTGTTGAATTTGATTGGGCGTTTATTAATTTTGTGTTAGTAAGGTTTTGGAAATTGTTACATCGAAACTGATTATTTGATGTAAATATTTTTCGAATCGCATTGATTGATGTGTGGCATTGTTGTAGCTAGGGGGGTATGGGAGTTTAGGCCCCTCCCTGAATTTTAAAAGTAATGACAAATTATAATTTAATTATGAGATTTGTGTTGAAATATATTACTCGATCGTGAAATACCTATATTAATTCTTCGAACGTCTTAATTTTTTGCACACATTATACTACGAATGAAAAAAAGCATATTTTTATTGTTTAGAATCGATTACATATACAAAGTTATGTTTTGGGCCCCTCATATAAAAATCCTGACTATGACTATAATTGTGTGGTTATTTAGATTTTAAAATATGTCTTAGAACAATAGAATAATCAGTGTACGTACAATGTCTTCAATACACGAAGATAAGACTAATTGCAGAATTGTTCAAATAACATGTAAACAAAACTATCATAAAAACCAAATAACGACGTGCCGCTAGAGATTTGATTGAAAACCCAAAAACGAATTTACACAAATAAATACAAAAGCACTCTCCAGCACCAATCTGAAATTCGTTCGGACAATTAAGGCTTAACGATCTAAAATCACCGTTGAATTTTTATCACAGTCATGCGAGCTGAATACGGGCTCGCGTCGACAATATTTACAGTTTCCATAACATTACAACAATCGTGACCGCCTACGAACATTATACAAAGCACACACACAGAATATAGAACATTCTCGCGTTTCCGAAGAACCTTTATCTCAGCAAAGCGAGTCGGTTATGTCCGATCGGATTACGACTCACCGTTCTCGTATCAATTAGAACGGTCACTTGCGAACGGAACCGTCGCCTCTTTCTGCTCCTTTTGTTCGGCGATTTCGCTCCAGCAATATCTTCCACTTACACAAAGGCATAAAAAAGAAGAAAAAACCCACGTCGGTCGTGTATGTGTGCCTTATGCCGATTACCGGTCGTTACGATTATATTGAACGCGGTCTTTTTATGCGCGTCACTAATGTACACAGTTCCCGTAATTGCCGATTCTAAATTTCGTTTTTTCGTGTCCGAATCGCGTTTGTTGTGTTTTTCGTATGTCCGCAATTCAGACGGATCGGAACATGCAAATTTTTACGGCTCGAGAAATTAATCAAATTTACGCTGCGGCCGCGCAGTGGGCGGACGTTTATTGTTATTTTCTGTACGGTGTATTGATTGTTGCGAAATTTTATTATTAGCACCTAAAATGTTCGAAATGTTCTAATTGTACTAAAATAATTTGAGTTGGAATTTTTCGTGATCGTTCTTAGCGTTCGAATATGGCGTGACCTGAATTTTGTTTAATTAAATTGGGTCAGCGCAGTTGCACCATTAGACTCTTTTATATACGAGTTAATTAACGAAGTCGAAAATATTGAATATGCAATTTTAAACCGTCATCAAACTGTATGGCATTGAATTCAGTTTTCGACACGGACTTTTTTTTTAATTTGAAATCAAAACTTAACGCACACAAGCATAAGCTTTCACGCGGCTGGGATTCACGCAGATTTTATTGACTACCCAAACGCAGCTTCGTGTCTCATGAATTTCAACTACCACCTTCCGACTGGGTCCGTGGGTGGTGGTACCTCCTCTTAATGGGGTCCAAGTTTCTTGCGGGTCCAGAACTTGCCTATTCTGCCGTTTTGTGGACGGAGCGATATTCACTTATCTCCAGGAAGGGCTAGAAGGGACCCCGAGGGAGGCAGGTGTCCCGGAACACCTGACACGTGTCCCTCCCGTGGAAGAACGCTTTCGTGTCCTGGAATGAAAATGTAAATTCACGAAACAACGCGCCTTTTCGTCTACTTTCCGTTTCGTTTATGTTCGTGGGTGTGTGTACACGGGATGGGTGGCATTTTTACGATCGAGCTCCTATTTTGCATACGGGAATTGAATTTGCGGTCCGATGATCGAATAGACTTAACTTTTTTCATGGTTGTCGAGATGTATAGTTTATGTATATCAAATGTTACTTTGCTAGTTCTATGTAGGAATTTTTATTTGATATTCGAATATGGTTTCGTAGTGGTGATCGAATTTGAAATGTTTTGATCGGTTCGGTTGAAATTTCCTTTTTGCGAAATGATGTTTATATTGTTTGTATTTCGGTTATTTTCATGGAAAAAACAAATTTGAAGGAGTATACGTCGAAAATTATTTATTCTAATAAAAACATTTTTAAAATGTATACTTATATTTATTCGATAAGATACCGAGGGATATTATTAGATTTGAAGCACCTAAAAGGTAATAGTAGCTTTATAATGGCTTCTTCACAAATTTGGTATTTGAAGAACTCTTACAAAATTCTGAATAATATAGTATGGAAAAATGAATAAATCTTACAATTAGTTTATTTTGAGAATAAAAATAACCATATTTGTAGAAATATAATAATGAGTATATTTGTGGTTTTAATTTCAAGCTAGTTTATGCTGATATATTAATTCGTACATAAATTGTGAAAGTTATTTATGCAAATGTCATATAACATGCAACACTAATGAACTTTTACCATTGCAAATTAAATTATTTACTTATTCATTTATAATAGATAAATAATATTTATAATCTAAATTCAACCAACGATCATTTTACGATTTGATAAAAATTAAGACTTTCCATTTCATACTTTTAATTTCACCAAATTTTGCACCATTTATCGCTTTCTATTTGATAAATCTATGAAAATCGATCTCTTTACATAAGAAATCGACCGATATTTTTATTGCTATTATAGCATTTCGATTCATCGTGATCGACGCCACTCATTGCCATCGACAATTTCGATTTCACATCACCTCATGCATATTGTAGAAAATAATATTAATTTTAATAGAAATCAACAATTAACAGAAGCTGTTTATTAGAAACGCACCACTCGGTCTTATTTTAGCCGAAGAAAACTTTTACGAGTTTATCACGTGTTTCGTGGCTAGCCAACAACAAACCGCCAATAATTTGATGTACCGACACAATTTCATCCCCAAATAGTTTCTCGTGGCACAAATTTAATATCTTACAAAGTGCTAAGACAGGCAAACTTCCGAATACGCCACGACAAACTTGTCGCTTAAAGTTGCCGCACGAATCGATACAAACATCATGGAATCTACTAGCTGAATATTAATATTATAGCACAAAATTATTAGTATATATTGGCTTATGCAATATCCGATGCATTAAATATTTTCATCATATGAAACTTATACAAAAATTCTATTAATATTTAGACACTTGAAATTTCTGTGTCATCCATTTTACATGATTAAAAGTCAAAAATTTTTATTAAATGAAAGTGACTCTCAAAGAGTTAAAATTTGAAACTATATTTGTTAAAGCATTTAATAATGCATGATACATTAAATTGTTCGATTTCAATAATAATTTATTATTCAATAAAATATTCAAATTTTCCGTTTAATATTCAGCAGAAACATTGTTCATGCAATTTGTGAAATTACATAAGTCGATAACGACTCGAGTTTAATACTACATAACCAAACTGATTCGAATATGCAAACTATAGAAATCGGTAAACTATCGAACTGACCCTACAACTGTGAACTTCGATCGTTCAGTTTAGATAATCGGTGCACAAATGCAGGCAGCGCAGTGGCGAGGTCGTCGACTCGAACGTACAATATTGCATTGTAAGTCTACGTGTACGTGATCGTCATTAACGTACGTGATTTTCTTTCTTGAAGTACGTGACGTTTACATAGGCGCCGATGTTTATGCATAAATGTTGTATTAACGATTCAGATAAGAGTTATTCATTTTTCATGTCTGTTTAGTTATGCATATGGAACTGAGAAATTATTGGTTCAGATTTATGCATTTACTCTATGATTGTGATCTTTAGTTCGTGTGCAATTTGGAATAAATGTTTATGAGTGCATGAGTTTGTACGAGAAATAATCATTTATTTTGCATTCGAATTTTGTTACAAAATCTGATAATTTCGTTTCATATATAATTAAAGTCGTTTTTGGGTTTCAAACGTGGTAAATATTATTTATAATATACTAAATTTTACCGTATCATTCAAATTTTATTTATATTCATCGAATATTTTAATATAAAATATATGGAAATTTTCTAACGTCTAAACGTGAAATATTCTATTATTGAATCATCACTAAACACATATGAAAACGCCTTAAAGAATACCTAGGAATTTTTCTCACAGAACACCATACGCGCGTGTCTAGAATACGCATAACTCATTTTTCAAAATTCTTCGTGCCACTTCACGTACTCATTGTCGATTTTTTTAACGGATTACACGCACTCCTCCCATTATTTCATTGTCTAGTTAATGATTTTGTCTCATATGCTGGTTTCGATGACCCGGTTATACGGATCATCTCTCTCATCTCTTCGCGGAAAATGGTCGATTGAAAAATTATCCATTTTTCAAAACAAAACCGCGAATTTCTCACCGGGTGCAGTGAAAGGGTTAGACTTTCGTGTACGTCACTCAAGCAAGATGCTTTCTAACGATATTGTGAAAAAATTCGCCGATGAGAAATTTGCTTTTTCCCATTTAGTTCTAGTAACTGTATAAATTAGATTCGAAAAATTTCAGTATTCACGTATCAACATTCACTCTTCTCTTTGTGAGAAAATGCAGTTTTGTAACCTCACAGGAGAGTATTGTATCGATTTGCACAATTCCATATCTCATAGGTCAAATTCTAATACAATTACAGGCAAATTAAGCGTCAATCTTTTGCTCCGATGGAGCCGGACGGATTCGTATCTCGAAAGAGACCAGCAAGTCCGTTTGCGAGAGGTTAGTGTACTTAATACCTGAACCAACAGACCGGTCATGGAACCGAGCAAAATCTGAAAGCGTCCATCCATCTCGAGCCTTTTGTTTTCTCCGTTTGTATATCGTCGAGACCGAGAAAAATACACGACGAGACGGTTTCTCGGTTCGGCGGCTAATTATTTTCACACATCGCCGACAGACCGCTAAGCGGGATTACTTTCGTTTTTTTTTCTTTGCTATTATCCCCAAAAAATATTCAACGGTCTTTTTGTACAACACGAAGCCGTGAAAATCGTCGAAAACGGTCACGGTCGGTGTCGAGCGTTGAGTTTTTTTTTCGTTCTAGAGTCGCATTGCTTCGACCAAGGTGAGCGACATTTTTCGTAATAATTTTCTAATGGAAGAAAACGCCCATTTTTACGAGCAAATTTTTCGTACTCATTTCGAGCGAGCGTGTGGTTTTGATATCACGTCAAATATTCGCACTGAATGTATACTTTGTATATGCAAATATGGGAAACTTTCGAGACTTATTCTGTTTGGAATTTATTTGCGTTATTTTCTTTCAGACTCTCACATTTGAATGGATATTTAAATATTTTCTATGCACGAGTTAGATTCGTATTAGAAATGTTGAAATTTATAATATTGCATTCTTAAAAAATGTAGATAAACTGAAGATATTGTTGCTTCATTATGATAGTATGTGATAAATATGCATCGAATGTTATATAAAAAACTATTATAGATAAAATAAAGTTGTTGAATTTCTAGCGTATTAACATTATTTAAATAACTCAATAATAAATTTATGGATTTTTTGTATTTTTTGATTACATTAATAAATAACATAAAGGCCGCATTTGGCGTATAATTTTTTTCGGGTAATTTTATCGTTTCATCCCTTTTCAATATGTTTCGATAGTAACTGACGCAGAAGATGTCGCAAATTGATTGTGTGTAAACGTACGTATGTGGATCAAACGAAATTCATTGGTCTGAATAAAAGCTAAAACGGTACCTTTACCGAATTTATATTTGACATTTTGTCGAGATTGCTAAATGTATTAAATGTTTATATGTTCTGGAAATTGTTGATGGTATTGAACAAGCTTTGTTTTTTTTTTTTAAATTATAACTTGAATTTGTTTCGTGTTGTTTGTTGAGCGTCTACCGAGTACGGAGCCTCCTTTTTCAATCTAAACAAAATATAATGTTGGTGTAATTTAAATGGAATGCTGATGGAAAAGGCGTGTTCCAGAGAAATTTTTCCTATCTCGCAATTCTATTAAAAGTTTTTTCTTGATACTTTTCGTTCATTGTATCCGTTTTGCATATATAGCGCAAATTTACTGACACTTCTATCTGTCGCTCTACTAATGTTCGTAAGATTGATGGCGAATTTGTACGTAGCGAATTTCTTTCATTTTTTAAAGTGGATGCCACAAAAATATTTGCTTTTATGTTTTAATCTTTTAGTGTAAGTAATTCAATTTTATTGTGTTTTTTAGATTCAGGAAATAATATTAAAACCAATTTTATTTCTATAAATTTAACAAACAAGATTATTATTTTATTTGTTAATCATTGCTATAGTAAATTTAATATTTATATAGGTTTCAGTCTTCGTGGTTTCATATTCGTGGCTTCTTTTCTGAGAAATATGATACAAATATAATAAAAAGTAAAGGCAGAAAGTGTAATTGACATAATACACACCGGGATACAATAAAATAGTTATCGTGTTACAACTAGGAAAACTTCCTTTTATGATTAAATACTGTTATTGTATAAGAAACTTTCAGTTCAATTTATTTAATGTAAAATAGGCAGAATTATTATAGATTCGCTAGATAAAAGTAACTTTCAGGTTTTGACGCGGAACCTGCCCGAGGCAAACATTCATCCAATAGTGGTCGTATAACATTTAATTAAAATTAATAACCACATCGGTGCGAGCCGTGACACGACAAGGGTGTACAAGTTGAGGAAAGGTCAGAGCTAAAACTGAACGTGTGTCAAGCCAGAACAATGCTCTGGGGTGTTTTGTTTATCTTTGTCTCGAAGATTAACCATCAACATCATCTAGAGCACACGTTTCTAATAACGCGATATTCCCCCATACGTACATTTTCGCGTCCAGATAAAACGTTATTAATGAGAGCGAACCACTCTTGGCAGATTAGAAGGAACGTCCCACGTGTATTGATTCGCCCCTGTAATAATTCGGATTTATTATACGGATAATTGAGGCGGACGTTGTGTATGGTGCGAACATGACCTCGCCCAAGCAGATCTATGCGATTCGGTAATTTCGTATGCATGTGTTATATATAGAGCGAGTGTGAGTACGAAATCTGGTTCATTACCTGAGTTCCTCGCGGTAACTTTGCGCACTGATATCCCTACGGTAATAAATTTTCATTCTCATTAAGGCCTCTGTTTAATTCCGGCCAGGATGTAACGGCCACACTTTGACGAATTTGCGATTCAATGAGGCACTAATTGACTGGAAGTTGCTGGATAGGATTGTTGGAATGGGTGGAATAAATGGTAACGAAAATACGCGCACCTTTTTTTATGCCACTCTCCTCGATGGGTTTTTCGGACGTTTTTCTTTCTATCTATTTTTGGGTTTTCACCTCTATAATTTTCTTTTCGCGTTTTTCTCCTTTCCGCGTTATTAAAGAAAGGTTCTGGCCGTACATGATTTGCGAAAAGTGGCGTTTGTCGGAGCGTGCGATGCAAAAACGAAAACCATTAAGGGCTCGTTTTAAGCATTGTTTTATGCGCATTTTAATTCGGATTCGTATTTTTTATCCGGAAGTAATAAATTTTGAATAAATCAAAATTCCTTACGTACATATACGAAAGGTTGCTTTTACAAAAATATAATTGAAATTTAAATGAAAATCTACCGAATATTTATACTTATAATTCAAACTTTTAATATGATATATGTTCGTAAAAAGAAAATTGAAAAATATGGGAAGGTCATAAATTTTGGTAATGACAAGAACAGATATGTTTAGAATGTCGGAAAAAATGATAAGGAACTTAAAAAAGTTCTAATAGCAAAAGCATCCTTGATATATTGAATATTGAGTATTATATTATATAATATTAACATAATTATATCAACTAATTATAAAAATAAACTATATGTGTTGTGAATCTAAAAAGAATCATAAATGTGAATTTTGTAAGAGTAAAAATGTATAAGTTATATTTAAATTCACTTATATACACTGAATACTTTCATATCAAATTTGTTTTGATAAAATAATCCATTTATTTAACCTCTATCTTGAAGCTGTCATCAGCACAACAATCAAAATATGACTGAATTTGTTCAAAATTCGCATTTTATTTATACAATTTGTCGCAAATTTGGTCCTCGAAAATATTGTCCTTTGAATACTATTTTTAATTTTCGACAAAAGTTGCACCAAAATTCTATTGAATTTCAATTTATTTTTATCTTTATATGAAATATTTTCTTTTACTATTTATATATTATTTAAAAAATATAATAAATCAAATTGACCGTTTCTAACCTCTTGTAGCAACCGTTGGCGCAACAGTGAGTTTTTACTGAATTTTAAATTATTGTTACATATTTTCTAACCAATAATAACTTCTAAACATTTTAGAACGGCATGTAGAGATGCATGAGGGGAATAATGCGTGGAAAATGTAGAATTAAACTAGCGCGATAAGGTATAGTCTAATCTGTCACATAAGTTGACAAGTCCTTGTCCTGCAGTGGACAACTATTAGATTGCTATTTAATCCATTTATTAAATATGTATTAAAACGCTTTGTCATTAAATGACATTCACTTTTTATTACAATTCTTTTCAAGGACATAGCTTTGTTTACTCTTTATTAGATAAAAGCCGTGGCTTATTCGTGTCGTTTTATGGCGATATATATTTCACGTGGATTTTTCATCCGCTCTCAAAAAAGGTTTAAAACAAAACATGGTAGGGGACATGTATCGGAAAACTTTATTACGCTATCGTTCAATATAGAAGTTATTGTGTTATCGAGTTTTTGACGCTGATATAATGGACCTTCGTCCATGCAATCGTCAAAAAATGAAAAACTTGTTTTAATTAAATTTTTATTCATAAAAATGTCATGTTTGTTGATTGAATTTCTAGTGATATAAATATTAAAAAAAAATCATGCAGAAATAATAAATAACAGATTTTTTTTAGCATATTTTCTATATATCGATCGATGTTTGTTTTGGAAGACGCCCACGTTTTGCGTACAAAAGACAAACACTCCTTTGTGTTGGAGCCTAAATCATAAACCACCAGGTTTTGTGAGGTCTAGAAAAGCGACTTTGTTAAAGGAAAAAGAACCTGGATTCGAGGACGAAAAGAAAATAGGGCGCTAAGCTATTTACGCGCTCACGAAAGTACGCGCACGCATATGAACGCAATACATATGAAATATATCCGGGGCGGGTAAAAATATATGAAATCCTCCCTCCATTTTCAAACATATCGAAATGCCATGAATTTTTTTCATATCACACGTCTCGCGTTTCCATCGGATGGTTCGCACATCGTATTTGTATATCTTTTTAGTGCCTTTTCCCTCTGGAGACGCCGAATTAATGTATATTTGATGACGCCCGAGCGCGGCTGGTATAATTGATATGTTCGCGGCTGCGTTGTTATTTATGAAATTCAAAGTGGCCAGTTTGAAAATAAACGAGTGTAAAAGCGTTATTTTGGCCATTGAAGCCGTTAAAAGCTCTCCCGTTTCGGCTTCCGTGTAAGCCTCGGATTCAATTAAAACTTTCCTCGTTCGTTTCGTTCGTGTTTTATGCGCTTTTGCGTCTTTTGTTTGCAAAGCGGGCAAGAAGGAGTCCGCTTTATAAATTCGATTGCCTCGGCCGTTTCTAATTTATCATTTCAGCCGTTGATGGGAACAAAGCTTAAAATTTTTGTTTGCCTACGATAGCCCTCGGTTCGACTTGCCGTCTGTTCGATCCGTTTGTCCGTTCGAATTCTGTCAATAACACAGAACTGGGGGAAAAGTGCTTTTCCGTTATTACGTCGCAGTTTTTATGGCGCTTTTCTTTCTTCGGGATTGTTATTGCTTTTGTATTTTATGAGGGTCGCAAATGAAAATACTTTTCGTTCAATGTATCGCACGAGTTTTCACTAGACTATATTTTAGACTTCGATATCGCCTTTCAAAAACGTAGTAATGCACAAGGCGTGTGGTGCGGGAATAAGTGCCTCTTTTTCATGCTGCGGCTAAACATACATTAAAAAAACTATAAACATACTAATTCGTATATATAAGAATTCGAAAACTTCACCACACAATATAAAGTCGTTTCTATGAATATTTCACCGAATCGACTCACGATTCCGAGAAAAGCCTCGGCTCTGCACCAGCGGAACTCTACCCGGCGACATTCCGCTTAACGAATCGCCCAACCGACTCCATTCGTAACGCAATTTTTTCAAAAAGGAACGGCCATCAATACCCATGGCACGCCATCGCGAGAACGCGAAACGGGCGTGACCCCTTCCGCTGGAAACGACGAAACTTCCCTTCAACGCACCGGCCATTGTACGCATTGACGCGCCCTCGAAACGAGACAATGGCCGTCGTTTGTCCTCTTTATATTGTTATATTGCGACGACGAGTGTCGTTCGATTGCGGGCCCCGCTTACGAATTCATCTCGATCGCCGGGCGAAACCGGCTTTTGCCGTTAACGGGCAACGTCTAGTTATTGTGTGGAGTGTGCACGTTGTGCGAGTAACCCAAATTTTCGGCGAGTGTGTATAGATATGATTTGTTTTTTTGATTGGTTGTTAGTTTTACGCTTTCATTCATCATTGTCGTTATATGAAGGTTATAATAATAATGGTTTATAGTAATATTGGGCTTACCCCCTATATTATAATAGCGTACATCTGTGTGTGTGTCTGTAGGTGTGTGTGTGTCTGTAGGTCTGTGTGTCACTATGACGCTCGCGACTTTAAAATGATCTACGATCGTTTTTTTCGAATTAAAAACCAGAATTAAAAGTCAGACCGGGATTCGAACCCGGGACCTCTGGTATGACAGTTTCGTTACGATACCACTGAGCTGTGAACCCTTTCCGATAATTCATTTTTTTAGATATATATTTAATTAATTAATTAATTAATTTCAAGCTCGATAGATGTCTCTAATTAATAATTAATTTTAAAAAAGAGCGATAATCACTGTTTCAACAACAAATGAACTGGTTTTATTTATTAAATATTAAATATATTCAAATCGAGTACGGGCATCGGGTAGCCTGTATTTCACGAATAAATAACAAATTAACTACTTTGATTTTATTAATTAAATATTCAAATCGGGTACACATAATTGGCTTTTCACATTTTAATGTTTTCCGTTTCTTAACAAATCCACACCCGATGTTATTAACATCGGGCCTATATACTAGTACTACAATAATGTTTATTGTAGTATAAGACCAATATAATAATAAAATTTTTGGTATTTTTTCTTATTGGATATGCTTATTATGTGATAAAATAAATAATAAAAAGTATTTGTCATAAAATTATTGCATGATAATGACTCGTAATCGAAGCTATATATTGACTGTACCACTTGTCGATTAACTTCTGTATTATATACAAAAGATTTTTGTTTTTAATAATACTCTAAAAATGATTGCCTGTCAGAACCATGAAATATGATATTAGTCATTTTTGTCAGAAAATATTTGGGGGTGGCAATATCAGTGACCTACAAGTGTGTGTCATTAAAATTATGCGAAAAATTAATTATAATTTGAATGGGTGTCGAATTTGGATTCAGTAGGCGATCATATTGTTTTTTTTTGCCATTCGCAATCTTTTTGTTAAATTATTAATTTCATGATTAATTTTATATTTCATAATATTACATTGATTTTATTCTATAAAAAAAACACACAAAACAATAGAAATATTTTTTGTCTATTTTGTGAACGACCTTAATTTCCGTAAAATAAATTAGCATACAAGCATTTATGAACATTCAACTAACAAAACGATAATCACATAAGTGATCATTCACTTTATTTTTATCGCATTTAATACATATTCGATTATTTACATACACCACTGACGCAATTCCAATTACTTTATTTTTATGTTTCTTATTTTCAAATTCACGACGGTAAAACGCCAACATAAACCCGTCTAGTTATATCATCGCCGAAACAGATATCGACACTCACGCAGCGGATATAGGCCGCCGTTATACGAGGGACGTAACGACGGTTTTAACGACCGTCAGAAACAAAAAAGCGACTAAAGAAAATCTCGCCAACGAGCAAACGCCGACTTCTAAACGGCCATCGTCTGTTGAAGTTTTCGTGCCGTCGCACGAACGATACGACGACCGAGAGAGTTTTCCGGCTTACTTTTATGTCGTTGCGAATATTGCAGCCAGATCCGAGTGCTTGTCTGCTTTCTGCTTGCTGGTCATAGTGCCCGACTGGTGCATTTATTGCATGGAAAACGAGAGAAATCCTCCGGATTTTGCGCAATATTCCGGAAAACCGAGCGCTAATCGGAGAGAGTATGAAATGTATGTTTTTTAGTAAAAAAATTTGGAAAAATAATATTTTATAGATTATATTTAGATATGCTGCTTTATTTTTTTTTTATAAAATGTTATTATTCATTCACGTGAAACGAGTCGTAGTAATTTGTTTGAAGATCAATCTCTTTGTTTTCTCGCTCGATCCGTTTCACTATTCAAAAGCCATTCAAAGCGTGCAATTCAAATGATATTCATCTGATTCGAATTATCAATTTGTGTGTTTTTAATATATAATCAAAGTAATTAAAAGTAATTTCGCTATTCGTTTAATGTAGTGATGTTCGTTTTCGAATAGAGTTATTTATTTCCAATTAAATTGAATTTTAATTATGCGCGAGTGCGATCCGAAGGCAAATGTTTGCATATATTATTTTTATTTGCAAACGAGCGCACATTCTGCAAAATTTTAATTATGTTCAATTGCGCAAATCGCTAATTGCTTCGTATCGAATGTAATTTATCGCTATAAAATGTCGAACGAAACACCAAAAAGCTCATTCGCGTACCAATATTTTCTATTCACGCAAATAATACGCAAAAGATTGGTGCCAACGTGAAAAGAACCCGGAGTGTACGTGAAAAACGTTGAATTTCCACGAACACGAATGCGCATTGATATTCCGTCGCATTCCCGCCATATAAATATTGGTTCAGTGCGCAAATGTCCCCACGGGACTGTGGAAAATTTTCCGCCTTTTCCGACCCCGGTTTTCCTGTAGGCGTTTTTCCCAGTTCGGAAAATATTTCGGGCAACGGGTCGACTAGAGTGATCGAGATCGGAATGTGCTCACGTGACCATTATCCATTGCTTTCGGTTCACAGGAACCGAACTGGAAAACCGAAACGATATAATATTTTGCAGTTTCAAATAATGACTACTAATTGTTACGAGTGGTCTAATGTTCGAATACATTATTCTTGATTTGAGGTCCTATAATAGTTTTTATTATTTTTTTACCTTCATCGATTCAATGCATGAATAATAATTTAATTGTTTCAATGAAATATTCTATAGATTTTTACTTGCATACATTTGAAAAAATATGTGTTATATTATTATCAACGACGAGTAATATGGAGGAATATTCGTTTAAGCGCCAATTATTTTGTACTTTTTCTATTTAATTATTTCGTACTGTTATATTTACCGTACAAAATAGATTGAAAATTGTTGCGAATTTGATCAATCTAACGTTTTATTACACCGGAAGTGTATTTTCTCATTTACGACTTTATAAAAGCTCTTCGACAGAAATATAAGCCAGATTCATATAACACGAAACTCCTGTGCTCCGAAAGTTCCACGTGTAAAAGTTCGCTTTTAATAAATGTCATACGATTCGTCAGATGTAAATAATGCAGAGGAAAATGTGAAAAGAGTTGATGTTGATGGTGTGGGGAAACCCGTTGCCCTAGGGGTCGCTTTTCATATCGCTTACTTTCCGAGGAATTTTTCTTAGGTATTATATTTTCAAACTGTCGGACGATTAATCATCTTTTTATGTTTGTTTGCTTTTCCAATGGTGGGAAACTGAGCGATATTGATGGCGGGAATATTATTGTAATATCTTATATTTTTGAAGATTTATGTCTCTTCATTTGTATTAAGAATACGGATAGGAGGCAGTCGTGATTTATAAATTCGTTTCATCTGTTTGATATTTGAAATATATGGGTAATGGACATGACGATTTATTTTTATTTTTATATATCCGAATATTTATTGACATTGTTATATAAAAATAATCAACAATACGTTTCGATATTATTTTCAAATCGTATTTAGAAGATATTTGATATTTCAAGGGTTTGTTTCAATTGTTTCCAGGAATATATCTCAATTACTATCGTTATTTATTTGAGTATTTTATTATGTATTATATAATAATATTTATATCTATTGAAGTGTTACGAAATTTATATTTATCTACAAACGATGATAAACTGACCGAATCCTTTTTGCGGTGATTAAGCATAACTGTACAACGAGAGGCGACCTTTGTTGTCAATCATCCATGAAAAGTTTCAGCTGAAAGGTGAGCCGCAACAAAAGCCATAAACACAGCAACACCGCTTCTCCCTTAAATTTTATTTTTCTGAAAAAAAAAAAAAACTTTTGTTCGCCACTCGCTTATTATTCACTAAAGACCCTTTTTGAAAAAGTTTTTTATGCGTAGTCGTTAAGAACGAGATTTTCCCTATGGAAATTTCACAGGCCGCAACGTTCAGACGTAAGCGGGCTTTTCGGCGATAAACGAGAAAAAAGTCGTCGTTCAAACGTATGCCGATTCGAAAATCTGATTTTATCTTGTTTCGCAGCTCAAAATTGGTTTTTTCGTCGTTTCGGGACACAAAACATCCGTGGCGAAGTTTCTGAGACTCTCGAAGGCGTAAATGCGCTTACCACGTGGAAAATTTTACCTCTCGTAAGCCGCTCGTGTTAAAATAATACGATTATTGTATTTTACCAACGGTATCTGCGGTGCAACATTGCTAAGCGTGTACAATCTCATTTAAATATTATGAGGATTACTGCATTTTAAAGTACAATATCGTTGGTTTTGAAAGGAAATTTGAATATTAATTTTGTATTCGAAACTGATGAATTTTTAACATCTATCTTGACAACGGCGTTTGATGGAGTTTTTACGTTCATCGATAAACAAGTGCCATATAAAATTTTCGAAAATTTTCCCCAAGGATGCCATTCTGTCCGTTGGACGTCTCGCTGTCTCGGAGTCCTTCCTGTCTCCAGTCTAATGAATACAGATTTGTTTCGAGAGGGCAAGGTGAAGCGCCACTTTGACGTTGCCTCTATTTGTTATCATCAAATCGACAATGTCTCTTGAGGGATGGGCTGGTCGTTACCTGGCTACCCTTCGCCGGTGGCTTTTCTATTCTAGCTCTGGGTGAAGATTGTGTCTCCTCCTTCTTTGGTCTCTGCAGATATGGCTTTTATTGACCACTTTATTTTTCTCTGGCGCTGTTTCGTCGACTCGGAGCGCTTTTCTTCGGTCGTAAGTAGAAAAAATGGAGCATCTAAATCATTTCGAACGTTGTTTTCTTCGTTTATTCGGTATAGTATGCTATGGATATATATTCGTGTTGCCGTACATATCGTCAATGTATTGAATGCCGTCAAGCATTACTAATTGCCAATATTCATCCTCTGAATTCTCACGAGATAATAGAGTTTCGTATATTATGTGTATATAGATATAAATGTTTGTGATGCATCAAACGGAGACAATCAGTGACGTTTGTAGTTTCCATATACCTAATTTTGCATGAATACATAATCAACATTGTGGATTAATATACATTGATCAATCTATAATATTAACATAGCGTGTTAGTTTTCCAAGAAACTTCAATATATTGTATATAAAAAAAATCAATCACTAAACAAACTTTATCAGACCTAAAAGATTCAGCACACCCTTCCTCTATATTTGGAACATACACGACAACACACACTGAAAAAAAGAAACTTTCGACACTCTGAAAAAGCCTGAAACTCGCTTTGTTTCCCGTCGCGACGTCCACGCTACGAAGCCGACAAACAATATACGCACACATAAAACAATGCAGATAAAAAGGGCGGCTTTTCTTCCGGATTATTTTCGGCGTCCTTTCATTATGAAATTCGAATAAGCAAAGGAGAGCCCCTTTCGCGAATATTCGACGATGAACAACTCGGGTCGAAGGAATCCCTATGTCGAGGGCACCGGCCACGTTAATTGGCTCACGTTCGAAAGTAAAAGCCTGCCTTTATGAACCGTGGAGCCAACCGAGCTTATTAAGTTTTCAATTAAGTTGCGAACGTACAAGTGAGAGGTAGCCACTCTTGCACTGCTTCTAATATTGATCTATGGACCTAGGAAGTTGTCGAGGCTTCTAGTTTCTATGTAGACTTTGGTGAAGGTGTGTGCGCTGTGCTAGCGTTGTTTACGAATCTCGCCCAAGGGCTAAATAATTAAAATTTTTGTCGGAAGATGATCTGTTTCTTGTTTGTTTGAAGTTTTAATTTAGGCCGGCGTAATAACGTCGTTATTGTTTTTCCTTTTCTTAGACCCTGCAGTCGTTTCGGTTTATTTGTGTAGGGATCGATATTTTAATTTAATTTAAAGGTGATCTGAACTGTTTTGTTATTTAACTACAAAATTTACATTTTAAATCGTGTAAAAAAAAAACAAATTAATTCTGATTCAGATAGTATTCTCAGAGATGAATCTTTTCTGAAAGAATTTTTTTGATTAAAATTTACGCTGCTAAAATTTTTCCTATCAAAACTACCTGTATTTTTCAAGTGAAAATATCAAAATATTAATATAAAAGTTTCATCATACCGATAAAATTTAATTAAAATCAATTATAAATATTTTTCAACGAATTCGATTTTGATATTCGTTATAGGTTGCATTAATTAATTACGTTTTAACTCAATTGAATGAACTTATACATCTAATGTTGATAAATTCGAAATAGAACTTAATTAAATGCACATGTAAAATCGATATTTCGTTCTCGTTGGTAATATTAGATGAGCAATATAATTAGTACGGTGTGATGTTTCAGCGGAAATTCTCAAATTTCGAGGCTTGTATGTGTCATGTGTGAAATGAAACATATCTATTTCTCGTCTAAATTGCATTTTGTTTGGTTCAGATATTTGTTAAATGAAATCTTAATAGTATTAAAAGTAAAATTGATAAAATATAATAATTAGTAAAATATTGCATAACCTGATATTTTTTTAATTAAAAATTATGAATTGCCTACCAAAATATTTTAGATATGTTCTGATTAGTATACAGTAGAAACATTTTAATATTAAACTAACATAAAACTCAGATTTTGTATGAAAAAATGAATTTAGTGGTATATTCCATTATATTCTGTGGTTCCAGAAACGATACCTTTGACATTATAGTGAGTAATTACTGTGTGGTGAACGGGTCACTTGGTAATTCGTTCCCTAATAGCTCATGATTGGATTCCCCTTAAGCTGCATCGGTAACTCGTCAATGAATCAATATCGACTTGAATTACTGGTACCAGTCGAACAATAAGCATCAAAGTGGACATGCAATACAAGCCGAATCGAACACATGTAACACAATCGTTCAACGATGAAAATAATCCGTTAAAAATTATTAAAGACGTTCACGACTTTATCGCAGCTCTTTTTTTGTGAGCATATTTTTAGGATTAGAGTGCATTCTTTTTCTCTTTTAGAATACTTGAAAACGTAGCGTGGTGAAGTTGTTTCAGCTGCTTTGACGTTTCAGTCAACACTCGTAAGTGACTCAACTTCCGCAAGATCTGTTTGCCGACATAATGGTCTGAAAAGGTGTCAGTGCACCTTTGAATGTGCAAAATATTTATTTGAAATTCGTGTTGGAGAACTTTTCCACATATTCGAAACTAATTTAAGGCACTTTTGAATGGAATCTTCGACAAGTTCCACACGTTCGGAATACGAATTTGGGATATTTTTCTTTCAAATGTTGAGCTTTTGTTTTATTATTTTGTGAGTTCTTTGTAAGCGTTGGATGTGTCCTCTCTGACTTTTACTCAACTTTCCTTCTTTTGTCAGACCGAAATAGATAAACAAACAAACCGATCTGTATTTTTGTAGCGGAACATGTTGTTACCTTATTCCGAAATTTATGTGTTTGTATTCATAAAAATGTATGTTTTCGTTTCAGATCATATCGTTGTACCGGACACTAAATCGCCACCGAGGCAAGGTAAATATTTCGTTTTTGTAATGCAAGTATGATTTCCTGAAATAAATCGTTTATTAATTTCGTTTTTGGAAAGTTTTGTAATTAAAGATAGACGAACCCATTCAGTCTTCTATCAAAACGCTAAAACAAGAAGTTCTGTGAAGCGTTATCTGGCGTCGTCGAAAATTGTTTCGCACTTTCCCCATATAATCTTGAATTATTTTGTAAATTCAGGGTGAAAGTGTCAACGATTTTCTAAAGTTTGCCGAAAGTTTCGTCGACTCTAAACGTCGCATAGGGTAAAATTTGTTGACGACGTGGCACGTTTTGCGGTTGTTTTCTTGAAATTGTCACTTTTCGTACATGATTTATGTCACTTGCTGCTTTTTGGACGAAAACAAAACAAACATAACACAAACAAAAATGGCTCAAAACATAATAATGCTTTTTGTAAAACAAGGCTATAATATTTTTAGCTTAGCCTTTAATTTCTTATCGGAATAATGTATTTTTGATATTTTGGATGAAATGAACGTTCCATGTACTTTTTAGTTTTTTCCTAAATAATTTTTGGTAAATTTTATGTTTTATGCTCGACATGATATTTGTTTACAATCGAATATTAGTTATTTGATTATAATTTATGCAAAATCCAATCAAATTTAAATGAATTTATTAAATTTGGATAAATAAATACATGTTTCAAAATTAAAATTATAATAGATGTATTCATTTTAAATAAACATTAGATTACGATAAAAATATTTTAACTTAATTTTTCTCAAAATAAGATTATCACTTGACAGAGTAAAGTTTGTACATTTGCACATTTCAAGAGATTTTAAGTCTTAATAAAAAATAAATCGTGTTTATTTATTTTTCTTTTTTTATCCAGAGGTTTGCTTTCCCCAGAGAGTCAAATTTTAAGGCTTTGTATATTTTTACCTCTACACCAGATGTTCCCACAGCAAATAAGATATGGAAGTTCCTTACCGGGTCGTGCAAATAAAGACTGCAAGTTCCGACCGCGAACTGAAAGTACTGCTGAAAATCTGGAACTTGCGGTGAAATGTGACATTTCAATATTCGAACCATTTTTATTTTCATTTTCCGGTCGGCAGTTAGAGCTTCATATGAAATAGTTTTTATGTGTACGGGTCAATTATACACAAACGTATGTGGAGGAGTATTGTATAAAAGCGATTAGTTTCTTTTCGTTAACGAAGCAAGACAGTTCGCTTTCATATCGATCGGAAGTCAAAAGCAGTGAATCACGCGAAAGCAATCAGATTAGGGATCTAAGCGGAACCATTACTGCTCCTTGTAAAATCAAGACCACCACACAGAATACTTAATCGATATCTGAAGGATAACGCAGAAACGGTCCATTAATCAAGCTCTTGCGAAAAGAGAGCAAAAAAATACGCGAACAAAAATAAACACACAACAGCATCCTATACGAGGAGCTGGCTTCAACCCAAATCTCGTATCTCGCAAAAACACCCAATACATTTCATAAACAAAATAATATTATTTATAGCGAATTTTCGATCCGAATCGGATCGTTTTTCCGATGCAGCGAATACCGAGGATCGTCGAACTACAAAGGCTACACGTGTCCATATACCGCATCGGATTCCCTTTGTCTACCACACAATGGCGTTTTGTTTAATGCGTTCCTTTTAAGGTTTAAGTGAACATCGGCGTGCAGGGTGCTAGCGGTCAAAATTGAGACCTAGCATTAATGTTGGCGAAGGGACGTCCCTTTGTGAGGATTAGACGGTTTATGAACTGCTACGGAGCGACTAAAATTAGACCAACTTTGGCTCGGAAGTATGCTCAGAGTACACAAAGCACGTTGGGACCATGCCGACTGAACTGATTCATAGAGCAACGGATCGCTAAGCCGAAGCATGAATTTGATTATTACACGGACGCGGAATGGTTACAGATACAGATTTTGTCTTGAATAAAGGATTCTACATATTTATTAGCATAATGTAAATGCGTTGAATTTGCGATAAGAAATTGAGGTTTTTCCTCATTTCGTTTTTTTAAATGTTTTTATTCAAGTTAGTTCTTGGAATTGATCGAGCTTTTCGTCTTTTTTTTTTAATAAAATAATCATTATTTTAGGCATATTATACAATACTTTGAACTATTTTGTATTTACGTTTGATTATAAAAATTATTATATTTATCGTTTCAAATACAAAGACAGAAAAAAAAAATCGAAAAAATCAACTTCTAGTTTGCTTTTGTAAAACTGATATGATTTATGAGGTTAGTCGTCAAGCTTTTATTAAAAATGTATACTGGTTACACCTTCGGTTCAAAAGTAATGATAACGTGAAAACACTTCAGGGTATCGTACACAAAGTGCGTATCTATATTCTGTGGACTCGACGCTTTTTAATTAAAAAAGATTTTTCGCATTTTCCGATGACATCGCATTTATTAAATAAAGTTTCCTTTTGGTTTTCACGTTCGACACCCTTCGTCTATTCAGATATTCAAAATTCACAATAAAATCGTATAAAAATGCATTTCGGGATTTAAATATTCAACCAATGTTTGTGTATCGTTTAGTATACATAAATCTGTAGAAGTGTCTGTCGGTATCCGTTTCGATTTTTATTCCGATGCGGGCCGAAAAACGACGGTTTTCATCTCGGGAACAAATATTTATTAGTTTTTTTTCCAGTCAACAGACCGGACCGAAAAAGGCTTTTTGGGGAAAAAATCCACTGTGAATATACGTATAAATAGAAACACACAAAATACACGTGCGCGAGTATTTCACATGGGGAAAACGCCACCTTTCCGCAAAGCTTTATTATGCTTTATGACAATATTTTATGTAGGACAGGACTTTCATGGGACGCACAATGCGGGTCCCATTTTACTTTTATCACGCACAACATGCACAAATTTATAACGAATAAAATAAATATTTGCATGTTTGAACACGTGTATGTAACGGAGCACCGCTTTCGTTTTACATCATTCCTTCAATGTTTGGCTCTAACGCTATCGCTGCGGCTTTGCCATTTTTCATAATATTTTCTCGTTGTGTTCCCCCTTTTTTCATATTAATTTCGAGTGAAATTTTTTTTCATATATGAGATAACCCGAATAAACATATGTGTGTAAATTTTTGTTTTTCGCTGTATTATTAATCGAAGTAATCTCCATAAAAGCTTTTGTAGTTCGTATAAATATTTGGAATGATATAATAAATCACGTGATGTTTTAAAGTAAAGAATAAATCTGAAAAAGGAAACATAAAACTGAATTCTTAACCTTATGATGTTAATAAAACTTTTTCATAGTTTCATATATTTGGAAATAAACTTTGATAATACAATACTAATATTCATGAAAAACATGAAATTACTCCAAAGTGAAATTGCACATTAAATTCAAAAGTCCTCTTGAGTTAAAACTACGAATATCGTCCATATTGTTTTATAACTTCATATAATTTTGATTGTGTTGTTTTACTGGGTCATTCGTCTACTTTACGACCGAACGAACGCGTACGTAATACCAAATGAACGAGTAGTTCGCGGTGTCGTTCTTCACAATTTATATGGCAGAACTCGTAAAATGAAAAATATTGCATTTCGTTATGTCACAGTGCAAAACTAACGCAAGATGCTTAGCTATCGCTTTAATGTTTTTAACATGCTCGTATGGGAATATATTTGCGTGGCAATTCACGCGCGTTTATTCCCGTTCGTGCCTCATGCACGTATACGTACGTATTCCGTAAGCTTTATGTACGTTGTGCGGTAATATTATATATCGATTCTTGGATTACATTTACACTGTTCGAATTGATATAATTGGGAATGTGGACCGATCGAATTGTCGGTTGGTTTGTTACTGATAGATTATGATCGTTAGCGGTTAACGAATCGTATTATTTAGCTAACGCATATTGATTCGTTTTTGAAGGGTCATTGAAAATGCGTGTCGGGCTATTTTCGAAGCTATATGTCAATCAATATATGATTATGTAGGAATTTTTTTCGTGAAGTTTTTAATATTTTTTTTTATATAAAGCGTGATCGATTTGTTTAATTTTATTTAGTGAAATACTCGTTGTATATGAAGTTTTTGTGAAAATTAGTTTTTTATGTATGCTTGACCAGTTCAGGAAATTGGTATCGAGTAGAGTGAATGTAATGATAATATTTTTATGTATACGCGAATATTTTCAAAAAATTCTCAAAAATAAAATATGTTATTTATTTTTTGCAATTGATATCGACGATCGCTTCCGTCCATCGGCGAAAACCCATCGGAATATTTCCCAGCATTGTGAAAATTATTGAATTCTGTTCCGTTTCACACGCGCATCGTCGCGGTTTCTAGGCCAGCTCTTTCGAATCCCACAGGGTGGCGGCGAATAGTTTTTCATGGCTTTTCCTTTTCCTCCTCCATTCCCATTTATACATACGGTTTTTTACTGCCGACGACAGTTGGCCACCGGTCCGAGTTTTCCACGACGCACCCGCCGAACGTCCTCATAAATAATGTAAATCTGATGACGGCAATATTGCAAAAAAACGGAAGGCTTCCTCCCACGCGGGGCCATTATTTATTTATTTATTTATTTATATTTATGTGCGTTTTTTCTGTTCGGCATGGCCTTTATCGTTCATTACGTTCGACTGTGGATCAGCTCGAGCGTGTAGTCACGCCCGAACGCCCATCCAATTCTCCATGCCGAAGAATGGCAACGTACCGCACGGATGTGGTTCCCAAACTTTTTGTACGCAGCATCCCTTAATTTGGACTGGAATTAATGTGGCGGGACCGTCGACGATGTCGTATGGCACGATGAAGTTGTTCGGTTTGGCTATGTCGTGTTAAGGAGTTCGAATGGCCGCTTTGGGAGATGGTTTATTCCATGATTAATATCCGCTTGATTAAAGTCGAGCTATTTTTAGGTTTGAGGGTTGGAATTTTGGATTTTGATAAAATATTTTGCATGTGTTTGTTGTATGTTGGAAAGCCTAGATGTGTGCTCGGTGATTAATAGACGTGGCAGAGTTTCCTCTGCTTTCATTATTTCCCCTTTTCCGTCATTGTTTTGGAATTGTTGAACTCTAAAAAATATATTCGATACATTATCAATGTCGTGTGAATTTCAGCGATGTTAAGCGATTAATAGAAATGCGTAATATCTCTATATAAATGATATGAAATTTTGATTAAAATTGTGATTCGCACGTAGAACGGATGACCGTATAAAATTTCTATGTTCAGCGAAAAGTCCTATATTGAATTACGACGATTTCATTAAATGAGGCCGAATGGCAATTCATACTTACGAATGGTCCATAAAACGTTATGATATTATTTATGCTTCGTTACTTTTTCGCAATCTATATTTACTATCGTATAATACGTATGTTACCTTAAAAGCCCTTTATATTATGAACACACGCCCACAGTATCATAAAAACACAATGTTTCAATAGTTAAAAATACATTACAATTAAAACAAAAATACACACAATCCGCTGTTTACACGATTTAAAGAAGAAGCGATTATTTTTTTACACGGTTTTTTTCATTTGAACACGGTATGAAAAATGTATTATTGTCACAATGTCAAGATTCGGTACAAGCCAGTATATTATTATATTTATATGTATGTTATTATAGTAATGAATTTAAAAAAAAAAAAAAAAACGATTTTTTTTTGATGATTTTACATGACCAAATGTTTTCACAATTGACATTTTTTATAAATTATAATTAGATGGAAGTTATATCCAAATTTACTGATGGAACATATTTTCAATTTTTATATGGTAACCATAGGTACATTTTTTCACACTAGTCTTTGGAATGTGTCCCTTGTGTAAAAAAAGATTTGGTACACAACGTACATTTATATTTATTTTTCCATGATTCATATTCAACGTTGAATTCCTTTTGTTTAAAATGTATTCGAATTATCCAAATTCAATGACTCTTTATTAAAAATACGATCAAACGATGGATTGATCGATTCCATTATATATGACGAATTCGAAAATTTTTCCAATTAACAAACGATACGTCATCAACGAGTTTTTCAACAACCAAAATCAAGTTTAATTCGAAAAATTATCAAACGCACGGATCGGCGGAGCGGCGCGACAGTTCGAAACTGAAGTTTTCTCATTAGCATCGATATCGTCGATTGTTTGTTTCGGTGAATTGGGCAAATCCAATTTATTTCAGCGATCCGCTCATTCTCTATGACTTTTCATGCAAATATAACACGGAATCGGCCCGTTTCGGTCTTCCCCCAGTGGGTCGGCGGGCACGCATTTATCGGCGCAGAAACTTTCATCTCTTTTAACCCTTACGATGACAAGGCCTTATAACGAGACGAGTCCCCGAGGGCGCGAAACTTTATGGTCTGAAAATCGCCGAATATAAAATGTGATTTGTGTTTTTCCCGGTCCGTTTCGGCTGGTTCGCGGGACTGTATCCGCTCTCTTCGGCTTTTCCGATGCGGAATTTTCCCCGCTTGTTGGAATCGTTTTTTAGCTTGTTACGTGTCCTAAGATTTTTCTTTTGATTCAATATTACCTTTTTGCTTAAATCTGAATGATCGGCTTATCGTTTTTCTTTTATGTTTCTTTGTCGTGAAATTTAGTTTTTCATTCAATAATTTATTGATTTTCGAAATTTCTTCTAAAATAGTTGTAGTTAATTTTGAATTCAATTTTTTTCAATTTAATAGTTTTATATAAAAAAGGTACAAAGATACAAAACATAATATATTATGCTACTTTATGTGAGTTTATCTCAATAATCTTCTAATTACTTCACTACTCAATTAAAGTTCCATTAATTTTAGATCAAACATTAGACGAAGATAGTTATAAACGAAGAGTTACCGAGAAAGCTTGAAAATTAATGAATTTATACAACTTTCGGTGAATCATGAATAATTTTGAATTTTCATCAAAACTATCATAAATTATTGTTTGATAAAATATTGATTTATTCAAAATATTTACTATCGTCATTTTTTTCATGAAAATTTGGTATTTAATATGAATGAAATTTACGTTCAACAAATGTATTATATCATCTACATATAAATCCACGTAAATTAAGAGAAGAATATGATTTCATAATGTTTAAACAATCCATAATATACCCAAAATTCAAAGAACGAAGACCGCAAGGGATACCCATCTTCATCGCACATAGCCTAAACAAACCTCATTATTCAAACATATAATTATATACACTCCATCATTAGTGGTACAGACTTAACGTCAACGTCGGTTTGCGCGTCATCGCGCCCGTCGTCCACTTATCAATATTCAATGGCTCGTAATAATCCCGCAGAACTATAAAAGCTGGCAGTCCTAAGATCGGTCTCGTTCGCTAATCCCGGTTCGAATCCCGGAACCAAGTTAAGGGAGGTTTTGTCCGTTGATTAAACGACCCGATGCCGCTTTTATGCCCGGCTCCGTCTCCGGCCTCCGACATTAAGGGTAAAATGCGATAAAATATTTATGGCCCGAACGTGTTCGTTTCCTCTTTATTTTCCTCGTGTTTCTCCCGGCCGTTTTGTTTTGTTTATTTTTTTGCGCTTTTATTCAGCTCGCTGTTCGTTACACAATCGGAGGCGTCGTCGTTTTCGAGTTCGCCGTCGTTAGCCGTAAAGTAGTAACGGTGATTTATAAGGGTTGGAAAAGGAAACAATAATGAGAGCACTTCTACGGTGTCGCATTAGGGCCAATGATCTTAACTCTTCGGCATTATACATTCTGCGGATGGTCTTACGTTTAGACGTTCAAAGTACGCTTTATTTTTTTTAAAACCTTGAATGCGGCAATCGGTTCTATCAAAATGAGTCTTTTGGGAAAATTAAGGTACGTTTTCTATGTTTAGATAGCGAAATAGACAAAATGATCTAGCGTCGTCTATATACAGCGAATTTCCATTTAAAAGCACTATCTCGTTCATTTGAAATTAATTTCCCATAATACCCGCATCGAATAGACATGTAGAAAACTTTAAATTAACTCACAATCTTGTTGAAACTTCAGAACTATAAACTAGAACGCAAATTTCAATAATAATATGACGCTGCGCACGCAAACCACAAATGCGTTATAAATTATGTGATTTCTTTCAAATAGGTCAAATCATGGTTCGATTAAGGGTCGAACGAATGTCGATATAGATCCGTGACATGAATTGGCCAACATGAATATTGAAATGCCTGTCAATCAATCGGTCGTTCAATCAATCAGTCGAACGAACGGGCCCTCTTTATTACGATTACTTTCGTCTCGTACGTTGATTGCTCATGTTTCTATGCGTATAAAGCTGAATAAGCTTTCCTTGGATTTTTTTGATTTAATATAATTATTTGTGCACAGTCATGAAAAAAGTATCAGGGAATTCAAGTATTTCAAAATAATTGGGTATAATTTATCTTTTTGATTTTAAAAATTTAAGTTTTTTTTATCGTTCAATAAGTTAGTATGAAAATTTTGATGAGAACGTCATTCATTTAAATTAAACAAGCGGCAAGATTGCATAATATAAAATTGGTTATGGAAAACTTTTGTTTTTATAATGAAATTTAAAATAGGTCTTTTGCATTAAAAAATTGAAATAATTATGAAATTTAATTATTTTCACATGTGTATATATTTCACAAAAACTCAATAAAAACATTGCACTGAATAATTTTTTTCTATTGTATTCACAAACATCGTTTGTACGGAATTTTATTAAAAAATTCAAAGAATTCCCCATTGGGATTCAATTAAGAGACGTTACATTTTTAGGGCATTAGATTAGCTATAAGATTTAATTAGATCAAAATACATAAGGCAAAAGAATTTTTCCATATTTTTTTTCATTAGAGATGGTATATTTATTTCAAATCTGAATATTTCAAAATTATCACAAAAATAACAACATATAATTGTTACAAAATCAAACTATACACATATATAACAATTGTTATAGCCGTACTAATCCACAAATTATCCAGTTAACTCCTGAAATCGAATTCGTACTTTTCCAAACGATCTTTACGGCGCGGCGCGCGTATAAAAAGTATAAAAAGCGCATTTTTATTATAGCCAGCACCTCCAATTTATTTTGTTAATTGGACAGCCAGAACTAAGTTCGCCTCCGTGTATCGGCCTGGTCCAATTTGTGCGTTATTTGTATCAGAATAACGATTTCCCATTTTTCTTGGCGTTTTATTCCTGTATCTATCGGAGCGGTCCGCGGCCCAAATTGATGGCCGCTTTTGAAGCTTTCGATCTCGGCTCGTTTGCTTTTCGAGATTGCCCTGATAATAGTTTGCATATTTCATCCATATATCACGTATTTCGTCTATATATTGTGTTTGTTGTGTATTTATGGACGTGATTCGAGCGTAAGCTCTTGTTGGTCGTGTATCGTCACGCGCGTGAAAGCCTCTCATATTGGCCACGGAAAAGCGCTTATAAAATATTATGTCGTGTATGAAAAGCCGCTATACAAAATGCTTAGAAATTGTGGATATATGTAGTTCATGTAACTAATAGCACTAGCGTTGGTGGAAATTTTCGTTTTGTGAAATTTTGCATTGCTAGTCGATGTATGAAAACACATAAATGCCACCGTGGACAAAACTGATTTTTGTATGTAAAAAATCCACAATAGAAAATAAAAATAGGTAGTTAAAAATATTTCAAATTAAAGTAGAGAAATGCTTCGGCTCTTTATGATGAAACTTTTTTATAAAGTTTCAGTTCTTCCCGCGCAGACGATGGCTTTTGCCGTTGCCATTTTGGCGAATTATTCGTTTTTTTTCTCTAGACTTTTTCTTTAATTTCGTCGGTTTATTTCATTTTGTTGTTTTTTCAAGCACTAAAGAGATTTCTTGGAGCATTATGATCGAATTTTCCGAGGTTTTCCAAGAAGAATGATGCTCTTTGTTTGCAAGCCTCTTCTACTTCATTACTATAAAAGATTTTTTATTTATTTAATATGTAAATATACCGTTTACTCGTGTGTCAGTACGTTTTTCGCGGAAAAAGTTTAATGCTTTCACCGCACATACCTGAGGGAAAAATCGTTCGTGCGGGTACGCGAAAATGCGCGTTGAAAATTTTATGAATTTTTTTGCTTATACGCAATATGTATTAAAATTGACACTGAAAAGAAATAGATGTTTTCAACGATTTTAATATTTCATGTTCTTGGATTTACTTTTCATAATAAACTTTAAGTGCTACGAGTTTTCTGCACGTATTTTTATTAGATTAAAAATACATGAAATTTTATTTAAGTCTTTATATTGTATAAACAGAAACTTAAAAATTATTTTTCAAAGTATAAAAAAATATCGTTTATATTCATTATATAATATAAAAAAAGTATTTAAAAATTCGGTTTTAAAACTATTCAATATTGCGATAAAGTGATGTCAAATATTTATGAATGGTTGAAAGGCGAAATACTTATTATCTAAAAAGAGCATTAATTTGAAACTCCATTAGAAATTTTATACGTTCCCTCCTTTACCCAAAGTAATTTATGCAGTTTTCCAGCATAATTTACCCGGAAATTTCTTCACTTTACCCACCATTTCTATGTTATTATTCTCGAATTCATTTCGCAATGTATATTAAAATTTTCTTAATACATCACACTCCCTTTTGATTTAGCATCCGCTCGAAAGCATTTTAAACACTCAATCTTGTCACGCTGCAAGGCGCGTCTTTTATCTTCCAATTACGGCTCACGTCGGCCAAATTATCCCGGCGCACTTATCCCGAAAACGAAGTTCAAAACACAAAAGCTGAGTCCGGGAAATTAGCTCGGAAAACGCTCGAAGTGTATTAAACGAAAACAGCATGAACTGCGAAACGGGTGAGTCTAATTCCTTTGCGGCGTCACCGGGCCTCGGGTTATTTTCATTTCATCAAAATCGATTCATATTCTCGGCGTTTGTGCGTACACAATGTGGTTGTGTTATTTATTGCAACGTTCAAATTGAATTTTAACCTTCGCCGTCGATAAATATGCAAATCGTGGGGATGGGTTTCGAGTTTTGAGAAAACGGGAAGACGATTTTCCGTGCAATCCGAGTTAATGCATAAATTATTTGGATCGAGTTATTGCTTTATTCTGTCAAAATATATGGTTTCATTTGCATTTATCGAAGGACGATGAATTGAGAATCAATTGGCGATTTTCATAATGTAAAGATTTATGATCTTCATTGTTTTCTATAAATTTTTATGAATTGATTTCGTTTTGTATACAAGATTCAGAATGATCCACCCACATGTATAATTTAAGCCAAAATGTTCATTCGTTTAATGTTTTGTTTGATTTTTTATTTGAATTAGAATTTAAACATATCTAAAAACTATCGGAAAATAAAGCTGCATAAATTGTTTTGGTTATTTAATACTAAAATCTCTCAAATCTGATACGATTTTTTTCATATCGTACTCATAAGCCTTGCAAATTCATCGATTCCAAAAATATGTGCTACCCTTAATAAAATATAGTATCTAATATGAAAAGGCGATGCGACGTAATTATCAGATTATTTACCGAGGCTATAAGCTGCTTTGTTCACGTCGAGCATAAAGCGGCTTCCCTTTCCATCCACGAAACGATTATTCACGGCAAATTTTATACTATATTTTTATACTATAATACCTTGTCTAATATCGACCAGAGTATACGATGTAGGAAAACTCCGCCTTCGCATCGTATCTGTCGATTTTTATGCATATTTCCGTGTCGGACATGTATCGCCCAGTTCGGTGTCTCAGACTGAATTCAATATTCAACTCGCCGACGCGATAGACGATTTTTGTGGTTTTATTTTTGAGCCAGTCTTGCTTTGTGTGTAATAGAAGGTTTGTCGGGATTCTGAAATGTCGTCATTTCTTGTGCAGTCGGCCACGTACGTGCTCCGGTTGTGGAAACGTTGATTATGTGCTATTTCGTAATGTGCTTTATTCGTATTTCAATCGAAATAAGTTTTGAAGTTCACCGATTTGAAAAGTTGAATTTTTTGATGGTCGAATTGCACGAAGAATAGATTTCGACTGGTACGAGTGGATATGTTCAAAATTTTATCGTTTATTTTAGCAGTCTTTTATAGATGAATGAAATCGGTTTTTGTCGTGAAATTTTATAAAAAGAATGAACGAGAAATTATTTTCGTATGATTGATAAAAAACGTGTTCTCAATCAATCAAAGGAAAATATTTATTTTGAACCTTCGAAGCGTTTTCGCGACGCCCTGAAATAAACACTGTACGAAATGTGATCTCATTTATAATCGTAGACGTTCCATGTGTACACGACACAAAACGTACTCGCACACACGCTAGATTAATCTTGCAAAATTACACATATACAACGAATAAAATCACCGAAAATCCTACGCACGCGGAAAAAATTTAAATTACGTAGCGGCGAGGACGCGAATGCGCGCGGCCGTGTAACTTTTTTTATTTAATTTTAAAGTTGCGCGGAGAACGAATCCTTAGTTGGAATCGAATTTTTCCACCCCCGACGAAATTTTGGCACACCCACACAATATATTTCAGACGGAACATTATATTTGTGCGTAAGCGCGATAAGTAAGCGTGTGCGCGTTCGCAAATAATGGGATCCGCCCGCATATCCGTCTCATCTTTATTCCGAGCAAATTCGGCCCGGCGACCTAATAACGAATACATATAGATTTTCCCTAAGTGAAATGAAGAAGAAATTGATTTTCTTCAATTCCACAGTATTAGCACATCCGCCCTTTTCCGCCGCGTACTCTACACAAAGAGGGGGATCAAATTTTTTCCGGTCTGCGCCGAGTTTTCTTTCGATATTTTTTCCCGAGCTGGCACTCTTCTGTGTACATTTTTTAAACAATATCGCCTCTGGGGCTCAAACAAAAATCGAAGTTTTTTTTTTCAGTCGTTTTTTTATGATATTTTTTTCGTTCGTGTTATATGGCACACGTGCAATAAGGATTTATATACAAAGGGTTCCTTCGGTTCGGTTTAATCCAATGTTCCGTGGGAAATGTATAGCTTTTTCACTGCGTTTATTCTTGCCAAATTTCACCTTTTTGTTTATTTATTCCGTTCGTTTTTTCGGCGTGTAACAAAAAGCCTTTTTGCGAAAACACTTTGCGTAAAGCGTATTATTTTTCTCGTCAGTACGCACTTGTCCATTTCCTCAAACAGATTACGCTCTCCTCGGGGAGTCTCGCTTTACTTAACGGCAGAACGTGTTCAAAATGAAATATTTTAAATCCTATTTCGTGCGCGAAAATTAATCACTGCCGAAGCGTAATAAAATTCGCCGCTTTTGAAAAGATCGCATAAAAAATGAACGCCGCCCGAATCGTTAATGCGGTTTGATTTTGCGCGCCATACCCAAACTATTGATGCTTTAATTAATTTTGATCGCTCGCTGCTAATTAATATTTGCGAGCTTAATCCGATTCAAAATAATACTGATATAATGCGATGTTATATTTGGTATTGTAAATATAAATCGATTTTATTTTAATCCTATTGTAATTAATTTCAGCTGATGGCCATTGAAATTTTCGAGTGATTTACAAATTGTTGGTTTTCTTGCTTATTTTTACATTGATCTATTTGGAAAAAAAATTTGAATTAATTTTCAGGTTATTATGATATGAAAAGGTATATTAAATTTTTGTATATAGAAAACAATTAACTATTAAAAAAACGGCACGCATACAAATGAAATACGGCACAATTTCTGTATATCCATCACACAGAAACGAATCCTAATTGAAGTTTCCCGGAAATTTTCCCGACAGACCGAAAGTGACAGTTTTCGACGACGGTCCGATCTAAAATTACGCATCGATAATTGGCCAGGACGAGTGAGAAGGGTTCGCAAGCTCGGCTCGATTTCCATACGCAGTTTATTTTGCCTCGCTTATTTCCTACACAGAGCTTTCGTAGCTCACCTGGCACACGACACGTCTTTGTGGATAACTCAATGCCATCGAGGACGGGTCGGCATTCAACTGTTGCTCTAGAAACCGTCCCCATTAAGTATTCATGGTGCACTGGGGTCATTTCGACCACCGCTCTTGCTGTCCTCGTGTTGACCCGGCTTCTTGTGTATTGACCCGTATTTGTCTATTTTATAATATTGTGTACGTTGGGTGCCGTGTGTAGAATGGTTCTCTTTGAATTTAAATACATATGTAGGTGCAAAAGTTGGTCTGCCATTTGTCAGTGACGAAGTTGTGGGATTGAGCTGTTAAGCTGTTTCGTCGCATATATGATGTGCGATGTGGTTTTCGATAGAGTATGTGAAATAAACCAAACAGTAGTTCGGTGTTTTGTAATTGTGTGAGTTTGAATTCAGAATGTATTTCGTTTATTTTCTGTATATACTACAAAAATTTTCTATTGAATTGATCTTTAATTCTTGCAAATAAAAAAATATTGATTTAATTATCAAGTATTTGATTCAAACTTCGTTAACAAACTCTCGCATTCTTTTTGCGAATAAACGAAATATTATATTTTGGACTTGCCGAACAATTCCCATCATTCCCGACATAATACAAGGGTCGTTTAAATGTCACGTTATTTTTTTCGACCACTCATCGATCACTCGGAGAAGAGGGACGAGCTTTTAATCGAATTTCGAAACTCGTACACTCTAGGGAACGCGTAGCCTGCCGAAATCGCCTAAAAGCCAGATTGAATTTTAATAATTACTTCGTTTTATGTAGATCGAGCACGAGACTAACGATCCTCAGAACTAGTCATCAATCGGAGACTCCATCGTATCGCGGTTATTCCTGGACTTTGCAACACGGAAAACTAAAATTTGTAATATGTCGAAATAGCAAAAACTAGGGGCAAACTGAGATGTTTGCCGAAGTTACTCCGTGTTTTGCGAAGCCGACTTAGTATGCGAGACACTCCCGCGGGACATTCAGCAAAGATCTGAAGAGCGCAAGTTTTCCGTCAGCGCTGAAAAGAGTCGCATACAAATTTATGTGTGTATGTGTAAAGTAAACTCCCTTTTCAGCCGAAAAAACCGTATTGAGTAACTCTCGACTGTGCGATTTGTATTCGCGACGCGGTTCCCTCTCTTGCGTGTTTGCATTGTTGTCATGTTCCCGTTGTGTATACTGCGTTTATGGCTACTGAGGAATTTTTCAACTCAGTAACCGCGGATAAGCTGCAAATATCGATTTGTGGAAACGAAGCTTTTGGACGATTTCGAGATAATGAATCTTGCGATGGTTACGTTGTGTGTTCAAAGAATGGATTGTGCTAATTAAAGTGGGCTTTATAATGTTTGTGCGCATTTGACTGGACGTTGTCGATTGCTTAATTAATTTCAGCGAATTTCTTTGTGTTTGTGAAACTCTTAATTAGTCTAATTTTATCAAAGAAAATATTTACATGTTGTATATAGTTAATGTGGTTTAGTCTTGTTGAACTTATTGATTCAAACTGGCAAGTGTTAAACGCGGTTCGTATATAGATGTACGTATTTTCAATCTGACAAAGAGACTTTTTGACAATAATTGATTTTTTGATATTTAAACTCACGAAGAGTTACCTTCCATACATCACTTTATACTAGGAATGTCAGATTTACCATTTGATTTTCATCTACCGGTAATCACTTCAAAAAAAATTTAAATTTTTTTTTATTTACCAGTAAATGTCGAAACTTTACCGGCAAATTACTGAACTGTCATTGGGACCATTTACCGGTAATAACATCCCTACCGAGTGTATGCGATGAAGAAAAAATTACTTTAACTTATATTTCAAAAAATTCCATATCCTACAATAAATGTCGTATATGCACACGACAAATAATACATAAAATTACATAAAAAAACCTTCATTTTATTGAAATTTTCAAAACTAATAAAACACATTTACCCAGCACTTACCAAAACAAACCAGTTTAACACCGCCACCGTCCATATTCAGCACATTAAATTTTTCACCAAAACACCCACTCGAGCAACAGCCTCCGTCGAATCCCGTCGTTCGAACTCACGTGTAAGCAATTCTCAGACCAAACATGCAAACACAAGCACGCCTCCACTTCACAAACAAACAAACACACCCCAGCACATCCAGCATATACAATAAATACGTTCATATGCTCTCACACAGCTCCGGTACAAATGCGGTACGGCTTGTCTGTCAACACGGCGGTTTCCCGGCGAACACATTACGCGATCATCAATATTCCGCCCGTATGCTGAAACGTACACGGGAGCGTTCTTTCAGCAGACAATTCAGTCTGGAGACGTTCCTGTATCCTTGGGTTCGGGGAATGCGGAGCCTTCGCGCCCTTTAATGTCCCATATCTGTCAGGAGATGGGGAGCCGGAGAGAATCTAATTCCGGCGATCTCACCCCTTTAACCGAGCAATCGAACGCACGCCGAGGAAAATCGCTTACGAAAAGCTCTAAAAGACGATTGTCGCATCTGTACGGGAGTGTCGGATCAAAATCGGCGATCGGTGTTTATTGACGAGTTTTTTTTTTATATTCTTTAATGTTGTGTTTTATTTGTGAAAGTTTTTTTTAATTTTCATAAGAATTTTCTATTGTACTGCATACACTTTTGGGTACTACTAGGTTTGAGACTGAACTGAATATTGTTTTGCTAACCCAACCTAACCTTTTTTTTGTTGAGGGGAAATCTTCAGAAAGACAGTCATCAGCTTGCGTGGCCAGTGGTAATGTGGGATTATTACCCACTAAAACCCCTTCTCGGGTTGACCCAACCTAACCTAACCTCACTCAACCTAACCCATAGGTACTTTAGGTGTTTGGTAAGGTTTCTAACTTAACCTAACTCCTAAGGGCAATCATAGGTTAGGATAAGTTAGGTTAAAAAAAACAGTTCAGTCTCAAACTTAGTAGCACCCACTTTTATTTATAATCTGTTCAATTTTTTATATCTTATTTTACTTTGCGTATTCATTTAATACTTCATCTTCAACATATCTGACTTACATAACATTCTTTAATAGATTCATTTAACACTAGTTAATTTTATTCCGAAATAAACTTGAAGTCTTTCAAAATTACTTTGATAAAATCTTGAATGTAAAGTTCCTTAAAATATATAAATAGCACATTCCTAGTTTTGTTTAGTGTTACTAAGCCCTAAATAGGTCGACCCAGTAATGTTGGTGGTATGTAATTCTATTTTAATTTAGGTACGAAATAGTACATTTTGATTCTTAACGCCTCGTATGTGTATGAAGACACGTGGGAGTATTTTATTTCACTATCGGTGAAAAGGGAGGTTCTTTTGAGTCGTCATTATCGCTTTTGTGTGCTAGCAATTTTTTTTCTCCACGTATGGATCCTTTTTGCTACTGTGCCGTTTTCGCCTCTTTGTGATTGATTCGACTTGTCACACTTTGTGATTTATCGACGCGAAAAAATTGATCTCGAAGAAAAGAAACGAAGGTCGTGTCGAGAATCGATGGGAAATTTGCGTCATTGCGCAAATTTAATAAATAACGCTTAATTGGATTGTTTTTCTTGAGAACTCGCTTCCCGATGGTTCGTTTAATTTAACGAGATCGATGAATTTCAATCGTACGTAAAAGACGTTCTCATTTCGCATAATATAAATTCAACGAATTATTAAATTACGGATTCGTACCACAACCGTTCAACGCAACTAACAAAGGTCGAAAGTTAATTAAAGATTTGTAATAATTCATCCGCGCCCCACATACATATAAACCCGACCGGAAAATTTAATTTGAAACATAAAACTCGATTCGACGACTAATTAGATTCAATACGACCAAACGAAACGATTTCAATTTAACACGTCACCCCGGATATATAGCGAAATAATTGCGGCGCGCGAAAATTTACGCACTCGCGACCTTTCGAACGGGCGCCAGTTGCGCTCAAGTGGCGCAATAAATTGCAACAATACGATCTCGCTTATGTGCTCTGAAAGTAACGAAACGTGGTTTTTATACGAAAGAAAGTTTTCCCCGTCGGATTCGCAGCAGGCCTGTAGGTGTTTTCCCATAAGGATTGTGGGCTTCGAGTCGTATTTTTAATGCGCGTTATTTGTAAGATAAAGTTCTCGTTTGATCCGAACGACGCCTTTATCGCCGGACATTACCGGAGCATAAAAGCGTCCCATTATCTATGATGAAAAAGCACTAAAATGTAATAAATATTCTGGTATTTCGCAGTAAATATCGGTTAGTCGTTGTTCTTTGTGTTGTTTGTTGCGAATAATATTTGAAAATTATGATTTTTTCGATTCAAATCCTAAGATAATTTAAAGAGATTTTCATTCCATTTGAAACGATCGTAAATAAATTATTTTATTTCATTCAAAACTGCCATTCCGAACTGACTGAATATAAAAAAAACAATTTTCGATACATTTGAGAATAACTATCGAGCAAATAAACACGATTAATCTTTCGAACGAACGCAGATGAAACAACAAAGGGTTGATGGTTCGCCGCTGTCATGTTAATTCGCGCGATAATCTATAACCGATATCGGCCCGATAGCAAATTGACCCGCCCGTCGACGACCTCCGACCCCGTATAAGCTTTCTACGGAGCCTTTAACATCGGCCATCGGTGAAAAATTGACTTTCAGCCCGTGTATCAATCACCCGAAACGCTTCCGCGGACACTGCACCCGTTGCGGTGTCCAATCGAGCGCGGTCGGTCGTTCAACCGAACTATCGATGTACATTTTTCGGAATTAGCCTTTTCGCTGTCGAGTCTCGTAAAATAGACCGATTCATTAAGCGCTTTGTTTTTTCGGTTTATAAAATGATTGTTTATATATAAAAAAATTCTATTTGTCGTGTTTGTCCAAATATAAGACAGGTCTTATATTTATCGTTGATACAAAAATGCATTATTTTCGGAGGTTTAATTATTTCATGCGTAACGTTTTATATTTATTTATGGTTTTATTAGTATAAAATTTCGCATAGTGCAAAACAAACATGCAAACATGTTGCGAAGCTCATATTTTGAAATGCCATAAACGAAAAATTTGAGAGAGAAAATGAGAGTGCATGTTTTATTATCAAAGTATCATCTGACTTGAATAATGTTGTCGATCTTTTTACAATTAAAGACAATTCCTGTCTCTGGAGAAAACCGTCTACTACGAGTAATAGTTCGATGCTTTAAATTTTAGCTGTTTTGTTTGCTTTGTCAATAGGACTTACTTATATAATAGGACTTACATATACATATCTCGAAAAATTATGACAGGACTTATTTTGGCACCGGTCTTATAGTAGAAAAAACACGCAATTTCTTATTTTTCAAATTAAAATCTTTTCGTTTCTTCAGACGATCATTTTAGTGAACAAACAAATTTCTCTAGAAAGTTATTACAATTATAAAATTTATACACAATTTTACATCAAAATAAAATTTGAATTAACCGAAAAACAACGTAACTCATATGAAACTTTTAACATAAGTCAATCAGAGCCAAGCTGAAGGCGAAGTTCATTAACATGTGAGATTCCTAACGCGCCCGAACCAAAGGACGCAACACGCATTTCTCATATTGCTTCGTGTCACTTTTGCGCCTTCCGCGAAATTTTATTCGACATCAAGGTTGCCTTTGTATATTACATCATATGTGTGCATATGCTGTATATGTTTCGCGAAGATACGTTCCTTCTTCGTTCATTATCCGAACGAGTACACGAACATTCCTCGGGAGACCGATATCTAATGGGACGGTTTGTCATAGAGGCAATCTCAGACCGGGCCAGACAAACGGATCGCATTACGTTTCTCGTTATGCAAATCTGGCCCGCTAGTCGGTATTTTTGCATAAATAAAATATATTCAGTTCGTGTGTGTGTATATGTGGTTTTTGATGTTTGAATTATAGCGCTACCGGTTGTTTGGGTGTGCGGATCAGAGTGCTACTGTTATGTTCCAATTTGAGATTGACCGATTTTTTTTCGTAATCTGATATTGGGTTGATGCTCTCAGTTTATTCGATTTATTTTATTTTTTATGATAAACCAGAAAGTTTTTGAAATTCATATAAATATTTTTTATGGTTTGATATAAAGCTTTTATGAAAACAATATGATTATTTTTTTTCCGTGAAAATATTTGAGAGCTAAAATTTAGATCTTTAATTAAACGCTTCATAAGATTAAAACAGGTATAAATTTTAATACACTGTTATGAAACTAGGACCGTAAGATCATGATCAACTTGCTAAACCATTTAGCGAGTTTATCACTTAGCGAGTAAATGTATTATAAATTATCGAATTTTAATTTCCCTTCGCTCGCAAGTTCAAAGTGAGTTAAAACCTTTAATTAATAAGGAATGGAATTAATATTTAATAAATTATAAAAAGTATCATGAAATCTCTCAAATCACTAAATGATTTTAATAATATCGATTATTTTTCAATATATGCATTTAAAAATTAATTTGCATTATCGGAATATATAATATTAAACATATTGAAAATTTGATCAGAAAAAAAGCTTTTAATTAAATTTCAGGAATGATTTCAGGATTTTTTTTATCAAATTAAATTTTCTCCCTTTGCATACAGTACGAGCAAATTTAATTTCCGTGAAATAACGTATAAGTCGTTCGCGCTCTATTATTTTTTCATTAACAATTCGTTAATTTTCACGTAGGCGTTACTGAGTCGTAATGAAATAACGAATCGTCTATTTTCAGTTTTGACTTTGAGGGAAAAGCGTATGATTTATAGCCGCTTTTCACAATTTGATAACACAGTTGGAAAACCTCCCACGCGCAAACGTATTAAAAATGAATTAACAACGCCCGTCAGGACAATACATCATTTCGCGCCGAAATTTTTCTATTAAATGTTACCTTACTTAGCGATTGAATTGACCGATTGTTCGATTTATATAGCATTTTACTGAATACTAATATGAAATTTTTTGTATGTTTGATTGAAAATATATTTTAATTATTTTAAATTTCTCTTAAAAGTAAAGAACTATGTCATTTTAAAGTTTTTCGTTCTTAAAAGAGATTCCAAATTTCGTCCGGGTTGTAAAATAGGCTGTATTTTCTTGTCAGCTTCTAGTGGGGAGATTTTCTTTTTTGTCTCGATGTGCGCAAGTTCTGTGAACATAAATCGAGAGGAAGTAAAAAATATGAATATATACATGTACAATATTCTTATATTATCTTGGTAAGTTACAGCACATGTAGGCTATATTATTCGAAACACCCCCCCAGTGTGGTTCGTTACATCGCAGCAGGGTTTTTCTGATTTTAACCACCCCCACGACGAAAAGGCTGCTTTTTCGTTGTTACAGAAGTATTAAAAATTCGATATTGCGCCAGCCGGTGCGGTTCCCGTGTATTTTTTAATTTTTTTTTGTATTATTTTGGAAAATTTTGGCTCGCTCCAAGGCGATGCGGACACAGATTTTCACCCCATTAAGTTGCCGTATTGGAATTTTTACCGATCGGTGGAGGTTACGTCTGCGAAATTGTGCATTTCTTTTCACATTTATTTATTTGTTTTTTATTTTTTTGGTCGACCTTCGTGGAAATTGTATAATTTAATCGCGAGCACCGAAAAAAATATGGTACGAGGGAAAAATTCTAATTATGCCGTCGGTGGTGTAGCCAAGACTTTTAAGTCCCTTGTAAATATTCTCAATGTGCTTTCTTATATATTTCGATTAAATCGCCAAGATTTTCATTTAAAAATCCGAGCATAACTTGTAATTTGCATGAAAATTTAATTTTGATTTTTGTTTCCAATCGTAAATGAGCACTTGTTTTGAAGACCATTAAATTGAAACTTAATTCAGAAATCAATTTGTCACATTAACCCTAAAAATAAATTATAAAAATTAAATTTCTTCTTCTAAAAAATTATTCAATACTTCATATAATAAATTCTGAGTAATTATAATATGTACCAAGAATATTTACAAAATTTTTCAAATGGATCAATCGTGGAATAGATTAAATTTTAATTATTCTAATTTTCTTGGAAATATTTTGAAAACATAAACGATTTTCTTATAATCTCTCAATATAATATATAATTATCATAAAAATATATCAGCCATATCGGTACACCCCTGCATTCAGTTCGAGGGTACGTAGATAGGCGGAAAATTTAAAATTTCGTACTTCAAACGTTTCGAATATTTTTAACAAAAACCACCGTATAAAAAAACATACAAAAGTTACATTGTACTAGTCAGGGGTGGAAAAAATCCCTAATATATTCCGTTGCAGGGCTGACGGGGAAATTTATCGCATTAAATGCGGGATTTGTACGCGTTTATCCTCCTTTTCATTTCCTCCGATGCCTTCGGGCCCGGTCGGAGGACTTTAGCCACTTACGTCGAATCAAGCTTTTATTTTTATATACGGAGAATCTCGACGTTGTCACTAAGACGACAGATGACGAGACTTCAAACAATTCAATTTGGCCGCGTCATATTTCCTCTGTATCGGGTGAAAATGACGGTTTCTTCAAGCGCTTTGTTCGGAAAATCGAACGTCGAAAATACAGTGTGTGAATACTGGATAAATTTCGTACAACGGTTTTTTTGGTGAGTTTTTTCAGGTATTTTTGCGAGCCGTGAATTTTTTCAGTGGGGAAACTTTTGTGCTATGTTTCAGTGTTACGCGGTTTTTATGCAAGTCGCGAATAAACGGTTTTTCGCTGGGAAAGCTATTTTATTTCGAACATAACTCGAAACTTTCCATTTTCCATGGAGTAAATCACAAACTTTCGAGTCAAATATTATAGTATATTTCAGATAGCAAAGATATTATCATAAATGATTATTTTTGATATAGTTCTTGATAACTCGAGTATATTAGAAATTTACGGCTTTCATTCATGAAACTTAATTATGAGAGTATATTTTATATGTTTTTTTTTTTACATAAAAGAGATAATGGATTTAATACCGCTTTTAGTGCTCACAGAAACGTCTTTTCGATTTTTACGATCAAGCCTAAAAGCCTTTTTATAACTCTCATCTTGATGCTGACGATGTTCGATCACACTTAACTTATTCTAAGTTGTCAATTCGAGCGCATTCGGAAGTCACCTTATTATTTTAGTTTTATTTTTAACGACATAATATTATTCAAATAAAAAAATTATAGAGTCAATATAAATTTATCAGAACTCATTGATATATAAATGATTGAATCATTTTAATTTTAAATTTCTCATCAAATTTAAATTTACATTTCAATAGTAGGTATCGCTTTCAAAATAATTGAGTTTTTTAATGTTTATTTTACAAAATTTACTGATGTGCAGAGTGGTTGTGGTAACATCGAGAAATATAATATTCATAGGGAAATCGTAAAATCTTCCTACTTATTTATTTTACTTTTATCGTATAATTCAAAACTGCGTTAACTTTATACAATATTCATTGAACTGCAAAATGTTTATTTAAAGTGTGTAACGATGCCCCTTGATAAACCTTCTCAACTTTATATAATATCAACATAATCTATGAATAATATTAAAGTTTTTCTTCATTCAAATTTTATCATTTCTCCTCTTTAGAACTAATAATAATTTACTCTAGAGCTAGTTTGATTTTAGAGAAGCAGAATTAAATTTATCTGTAGGATATAAACTATAGCTATGTTATATAATACATAGCGACAAGTGCACAATGAGTTAGTTGGCTGACCCTTGATTTATGGTTTTAGCTAACCTCTGTGCTATTACAATGTGAGACAGTTATACAACGTACTTCTCGATATTAACCTATTAAATTTTAGTATCTATTGCGTTCATTTTCTCAAGAAATGATTACATAGCGTGTACTATTTTATGATTTATTAATGTCTGTTTATTGATTAAATGATGAGAAAATGTTTATTCAAGTATTATTAGGTTGACCATACGTTCCGTTTTCGCCGGGACAGTCCCGTTTTTGTCGTGTCTTGCTTTCATTCCGTCGTTTTCGTGAAATTGTTTGATTTGTAATTGTAGTTATTTTTCCGAATATACGAAAAAATTTGGTGAAAATATCAAAAAATAAACCAAAGAAAATATAAGACTTGTTGTAGTAATATTGATGAATCGAACAACGAAAAAAAGTCCTGTTGATAGAAATTAAATAAATTGTTTTTTTTTGCGATACATTTTCATTGAGTAGAACATTTGGAAAAAAATTTTCGCCTGCGGTGCCTTTTTGGCTTGTTCTGCACGATTCAAAGACATTTATCCCCTGAAAAAGTACTCTGGATCTTAATGTATAATATATAATTAAGATCATCATTACTCACCTATTTAAAAAAAAACCTTTGAAATAATTAGCGTTTGAGCGGAGAGGGGTGTAAAAATTAAGCGTTCCAGCGCTACTTTTTTAACACCACATCACCGACGATGACTAATTACAATATTATTATATTTTTTTTAAACATTTTAGGCGTGGTGTGCCGCAAGGATGCGGTGAGCTGTGGCCTAGCGGGCATGGGCGCCAGCGCCAGCCGGCAAAGGCGGGGCCTTGGTGGGCGGCGCGCCCAGTCCAGCGGGGACCTCTGCAATGGTAACGGAGACCATCACGACGGGTGCTCCGTTGCTGGGTCGACTGCTGGTGATGCCTCCACTTGGAACAGGTATCGAGTTGTATATGAATTTTTTTTTATTTTTTTTTTCAACCTTCGAGCGGGCGCGTTGTTGCAAAATTTATGATGAATGCGCATTGTCGCTTCTCCCACTTTTACCACTGAGCCGTAAGTATCGAGATTCGATAAAGTGTTCGGTGCTAAGACAGCGGACGGATGTCAACGTATCGCTCGAAAACTAATAGTTTGTGATTTAAAATATTATAAGTATTGCGACCGCTCGATAGATGGACTAAATGTCAAGCTGACGGATCGTAGTGCATTTTTGCGTTCTCGCAAGAATGCACTACGCATACGCGTTTTTTTTTAATAGACGTGTTTTGATTTTGTGTTGTTTAATTGATTAATTTCGATATTACAGAACCACATAAATTCAATAAGATAAAAATAATGGCCATGTGCACGTGCCATTTTTAAGGCAACAATGACTGTTTATCCCTTCCGTCTTTGTATAATAGTATGATATTTTCAATTCCCTTATAAACGGTCGCAGTTTTCTCCCGCTTAAAAAAACACACATTTTATATATTTTAATCATTTATTTATCTTTGATAAAATACAACGATTTTTTTTTGGAATCTATCTTATGTTTTTGTATGAATTCATAGTATTTTTTACGTGGTTTTCATATATGCAGCTTATCGTGGAACGTATCTACCGTATAAATCGGGGGATAGGATATCTACATATTCACCGCGGAGTTTTACTCTAAATAAAATCTTAATATTATAAAAGGGATTTTTAGTCTTTCAATGTTGTTCTTGACCTTACTTATTGAGCTTCTTTTATTAATTTCATTAACTGTGTAATTTTTTTCTTCTATTTCCGATTAAAATAATCGCTAATATAATTTTCTATTAGTCTATCGTGTTTCACGTCCATTAGTCTTTTAATGTGGTTGGATTATCAATTTACGTTTCAATAAGATACTGCAGTTTGTGTAGTTGTTATATAAATGGGTCACATAGTGTGAAACGGTTTTAAAACAAATAGAATAATAATTTGAGCGTTTATAGTGCAATATATCGATATAACGAAGCTGTTATCGGATCAGTGCTTGTTACCTCCAACGAACCAACAAAATGTTTACCGCATATTATGTAATTATCTTGCTTTATTAACGATGTTTTCATACGAATTCGCTGTAAATTATCTTTCATTCGTGAATCGCTATTACAATGTTGCGTAACGTAATCGTATTTTCTGCGAAATTTATTGAATATTACAAAACTTTCAAGACAATGAGAGCACACTCTATTGTTGTAAAAGGTCTCTTTGTACTTCAAATCGTATTATTTTTAAGCGAGACCTTTTTATATCTATTATAACCCTTTCATGGGAAAAACGGTAAAAATTGGCTATTTCGAAATATAGATCGATATAACAATATTTTCTTTATTTTTCACTCCGACAAAAACGTAATTTCTTTAACACGCAACAAAGACTACACACATCGCGTCAATGTACATTGATGAAAACCGGAACTTATAAGCTTCATAGATTTACTATGTATATAATCATATTCCAATAGCCTTAATGATTTTAAAACTGTATAGCAGGTCATTGCCGAGTCATCTCGACGGCAGAAGAAGATGTCATTGTGGCGAATGTGGTCCTTCGGACAACAATAGCTGCGGTGCTCCAACACCTCGCCATCCTCGCCATCTGCACAAATTCAACCACCACTACGGATGCAAATCAGGTAAAGTTCACTGCCATTGAATCCATTTTCCATTTTTCGTCTGTTCTATTACGACACATCCTGCGATTCTTCCGAAAACACCCAACCGCTGTCTCTATAACACGTCATACACCCTACTTACAAAGATTAAACAATTTGATTGATGAAATATCGCTTGGTATGAGCTTTTCGCAATGTACATATTATATTTCATATGTTTACTTACACCCTTGTGATCTCTTCACACTGTATCTCTCCCTATATTAGAACTTCTTTTCATGTTTATTGTATTAAATATATAATTTTTTATTGCACGGAATGCTCTAATATTTTGATGAATATTTATGTATATAAAATTGTTTAAATGTTGTTGGTACGAGTCGTGTAATTTATTGAATGGAAGTATAAAATTATTATCGGGTCGATAATGTGTGCTTAGTACTCATTATTTTAGATTTATATATCCGCTCTAGTATAAATTTAAATATTGTTAAAGTAAAACTAATATTAATATTCAATAATTATTATCGATCATAATATTCACCAAATCATTGATTATTCTTCTGAAATAACATATATTTGAGCTGTTTTGTATAATATTTGCTTCTTCCATATAAATATTTGGTTTAAGTATGTACTTTTATCCCGATATAGAAATTGTACTTTTTTTTATATATTATATGTAGCTCATTAATATTAATACTATTATTTAGTATGATAATATTGTTTTAAAATTCATGTATTCGTAAGACTTCATATTTATCTGAAATTAAATAATGGTGAAATACGACACAAAGAGTGTCAATTTAATTAAATATATAAATTGAAATTTATCACTAATTTAAATATTTATCCAATTAAAATTAATCATCAAAACAGTAGTAATTTATATGAAGAAGCAAAAGAAAGAAATAAAATTTTGTATAACAGCATAACTGTAATTGAACTAATAAATGTTAGATGTAAGCATGATCCTCACATAGCGAAACACCAACTTCAGTAGACATAATTTGCGTACCATAACCAAAAAAAAAATGACCATAATATATATGATATCGATTCGGTTTCATGGTACCGTGGTGTATTTTAACAGCAGACCTCGAACCCGTATGGAAACTCCAAGACCCCGGATGCGACCAGGGTTATGGCTCTGAAAGATCACCAGAAGAAGAATTTCCACCATCGATGCCTGTCGAGGAGGAGTACGACGACCAAGACATAGACCTTCGACAAATGTACCCGTTCATTACAGACGGTAATTCGTTTAATTTATTTCTTTTTTTTTGTATTTTTCGACACGATCACTTCCATGCATCTCTCTGTCTTTGTTCGTATATATTTAGTTTTCGTTTCCGCTAAATTTGTGTTGTTGGAAAATCGCCGCAGACGCCGTATTATTCTTTTTCGCCTTTCGAATTCGATTAAAATAAAGCGAGCGGAGGATATAATTTTGACTTTTTTTTTTCGCCTTTGGCAAAGTGGTGTTTATCTTTCATTGCGATATTTCCGCCACATTTATAAAACGCTTTTTTTTCGTACGCCCAGTCGGGCGTATAAGACTATAAATTCTATTTACGTACCTCGAATATTCATTGACGGAATTCGTTATATTTTTCCGCCGCGTATAAACTGACGGATTAAGCACAAAAGTTATCGACGTAAAATAATTTTAATATGACATAAATTCGCGCGTTAAGTTTGCAGTTTTTTTGCCGTTCATTACCAAACGCTTTGCTAAGCGTTTAATAACAGCGGATGAACCGGACAAAAAAGGTGAAAAAAACAACGTTCGCTCGTTAAGGGTTTGCCACACTAATGGAAAATTTTTAATAAAAAAGTTTTGGTTCTTCTAGTCGCGGCAAATCATAACTTTTTTCATTAGAGATATATATATACAAGAGAGTGTAGTGCGCTTTTCCTTCAGCGGTACACGTACTCGCATAAATCACCGCATCGACGTCGTTTCCTCCATCCGCATTTTCTTTGGCTTTCAATAGAAGCGCTTTGCACGAAAAATAAACGTTTTTTTTCTTCTTTATGCCGTTGAAAATCGATACTGGAAAGCTACGTTTATTTTATTCATAGAAATTAGTGAAATCTCACCTTTCCGCTCGTCCGAGTTAATTATGATTATCGGTCCTCGCATGTCACACGTTTTTTAGGTTTCAAATTATTTATTTCCCGCTGTATTTCCGTCAGAGGTTTTATTTGTGCGATTCGTACGGCCTTCGTCATTTTGTTATTAGCCTAGTTAGCCGCATCCGTAGTTTGTTCTTTTCGCCATGAATTTGATCTTGGCTGTTTTCCTCTTGCATCCGCTGTTTTCCAACTTATTTACCTTAGCAGCATGTTTGTTACAAAAGTAGTTTGAAAAGTTCACCATTGTCCGAAGCTTGACCTGCTACTGACCGAACGTACTGCGATAAAATGCTTGATTTAGCGGTTGGCCTTACTCTATTTTTAAACTGTTCTAAATGTACAATAACACCCTTTTAAAATTTATCTATTATATATGAACCTTGATTATTCAACTGTTAGTTTACCTTTTAAATTGTATTATTTTGTAATGTTCTGTATAAGGCTTTTTCAAGCTGCGTTAGAAAATACGAGTTTCCATACAAGTTTCAACTTTGATTTATAATAGTCGTTTAAAACTTTATTTAGTTTTTACTTTGTTAGATTCTCCTCGACTCTATTTTGTATTTTTCTATGAACTCATGCTTACATTTTCTATTTTTTGATATAACACAATAAAATCCCAAAAGACGGATTAAGTTGTACAAAACTTTATTTTGATCTCCAGATTTTTTTATAACATTTGATATTGCTTATGTATGATTATTATTAGTATTTTATATATTTATATTAATATTAAGTTGTACATAAAAAATTGGAAAAAATTTCAATTCCGCATTTTTATATTAAAGAAATGTTCACCTCCGTCGAAAAATAAAAATTCACACGAAAATATATTGAAACAAAAAATCTCGACGAGGCCATATCTCCGCGTCTTATCTCCCGATTTTTCTCAACTTTTCCACGTTTCGCATTTTTCCACCAATGCGAGAGTCATAATCGTCACGAGATTATGACGACATCATGTCTGGCACTTACCACGGATATGCAGCCTTCTGAAGCCACGAAAACAGCGCTATGTATTATTGTTATACCCAGTATTGTACACAAAAGTCGACAATCCTCTCTGTGTTGTTTACCGAGGCAATTTCTCGCGTCCTTTGCCGTTACTCAAACCAACCCCCTATAACTTATAGGCGTCTGTGGGGTAATTACTGCCTAGTACCCGTTATGCGGTTCAATGGATCCTGGAATATTCGGGGAATTCGCCTGGATGGTCATCTTTCAGGTTAAATTTGATCCCAAGTGCTGTATTAAATTATGTGTGCTTTTCGTTATGAAAATTAAATAATGTTTTTTATAATATTCCGATTTCGGATTCGTATATTTGTATAATAGACGTGGGGGATTTTTATTTGTAATTCGGGCATTGGTGTCCCAATTATGTAAATACGATAAGCTGGAACGGAAACATGTTCGCGAGCGTATTCAAAGAAATTGGGGTCTCTATCGGTGTTTCGGGAAATATTCTGGAGTGAAATACATCCGAATAAATTTCAATTGTTTTCGTATGCGAATACTCAGGATTGCCGCATTTGTAATATCGTTAAATAAAATCGGACGCCGTTCTATTATGCTATGTGTATTGTTATTTTTTCATGATTGAATAATAGATGTGGTTCTATACTATACAAACGTATTATATTTGATAAAAATAATTCTTAGCGACAATTTGCAGAGGTTAAAAAAAATTAATTCAATTTCACCATGGAACAGTTCTATTATGTTTCAGAAATATAACGAAAATCCAGTATATACAACTATTAATTTAAAGTAGTGAAAAAAAAGTAATTTATTGACGAACAAAAAAGTCAATTGATTCCAGCAAAATAATTTTCCGTCCATATTTAATTTATTTTTCAGCTCCACTTACGATCCAAACAATCAAAAAAAAAATCCATTACCTAAAAACAAAAACACAGATTTTCCCATCAAAAATTAAAATCTCGAAAAACAAGAACATAAACGCGAAACTTTCGATCCTCCCGCCTCTCGACGCAAGAGCGTATTGTCAAGAAACGACGTTAATAATAACGTCGCTTTTAAAAGCTCTCACAGCCGAAAGTATTTACGCGAACCGAGTAAATATTTAAAAACGCTTCCGGCGCACAAACACATATCCGAAACGTCCATATTCCACGCACGGCATATATCGGAATCCGACGCCGCACAAAGAGCGCATATTTCGGTCAGATTGCACCGCACCGGTGCACAGTGGCGGGTGAATGCACTCGTCAGCCACATTTCTGGCGGTCTGGCTGGGTGTGTGTATGTGCGTGATATCAATCAATTATTTTGCAATTTAACGTGCGTCCGAATCGAGTCGAATTAGTAGGTTGGAGCGTTAATATGGGACGGCGCGAGTGAGCGAGTTTCAACGGGCCGTGAATATCGTATGAGGTTTGTTTAGTGGCATATGCGTGGTTCGGGGGTATTATAATTCGGGGTTGATTGCGGTTGGGTTGTGTGGGTTTTTATTGTTTTTGTATATAGAGAGAGCCGGTTGGTTTGTTTGTGATTTTGAAGATGGAGTCGTATTTGAATGTTTTAATGGAAAATGTTAGGTATCCAATTTTTTTTTTTGAAAGAAACCTTGTTTTGTTAGTGGTATGATTAGATAAAAGTATTATATTTTTTCTTAAGAAATTCATTTTTATTATTTGATCTATATTAAGCTATTAAATATGTTTCTGAATACAATTTGTAATCCCAAAACACCTTATATAAGAAAAAAAATAACTTATAAAGAATCAAATAATTTTCGCAACTTTGATACTTAAATAATATAGATTTTCTTAAAAAAAATCATGTATTAAAATGAATTTGAATAGTATTTTGATTAGTTTGATTATTTTTTGAAAATCAATGACAAATAAATAGGTCAACTATTAATCACTAATGAAAAAATAATTAACATTTGATCATTAAATGATAATTGATGCAATTATCTCCATCTTACCAGATTTATTTAATGGAAAAACGTTTACAATAAGTACTCATATCTGAGTCAAGGCTCTAACCATTAAACGACGACTTCTCTAAAAGCATATTAGAAAGATCATTCATCAGTAAAACGAAAATCAGGGCCGGATTTAGATGAAGAGAGGTCTTATGCTATTTCACTTACGAGGCCCTTCATGTCAGTAGTGTTCGAATTTTCAATATTTACATATTTTAAAGCATAAAATTTGATTATCAATTTAATACACCTCAGACGAAGACCCATCTTGATCTTGAGGCCCTAAACCTAAAGCGAATTAGTCTTTAGATAAAGTAAGATATTTCCGGAAAATATCACCAAACCAAACACACACGCGCATCCGCAACAATCACCCCGAAAACGTCACGAATAATAAAAACCCCCACATTCCGATTCGATAAACGGCGAGTTTCCATTTCGCGCGTCATCGGACCGCATGAAAAATAAATAAATAAATAAATAAATGAAATATGCGACGTCGATAAGCGGAAACGACTCCAATTTCCAGCTTACCGAGTGACGGACGGCCGCGCACTTGCGCATAATAAAATATGCGCGCTCCCGATGGCCACTTAGCGAGTCCACGAATATCGTTGGCATTATGTATGCAGGCTCTATTCGACCATTTTGGGTCTGGTGCCCGAGTGCTGGTCGTAAATCAAGTTCGGGACGAGTCCGATACATCATTTGGATTTGGCGGGTTTCGGTGGGGAGGTCGCTTGCAGATGACTCGTGTGTGGTTTGTTGGTTGGGTTGCGAATTTGAGGGCTTTTTGGCGATCTGTGTATTATGTTTTGGGAAAATTGATGATGATATTGTCATTGTGATCGTTTTTAGTTTATGTGAAGTTATATTGCAGTGTGAGATCGTTTTGGTGTTGATGAAAGTTCAATGAAGATAATTCTTAAACAGGGTTTTGAAGCAATCACTTTTTTTAATTGTTTCGTCCCGGGATTAAAGTACTTGCTCCGGGCTCCGTTGCAAACTCTGATTAAAATGAATTAATTATTAAAATATAAAAATAATAATATAACTAAACATATCACTATGAAGTGGGAGATAACGTGATACAATCTATACAATCTAATTATAATTAAAATTAGATTCATATGCAATTTTACGTTATTTTTTTCAATTTCAATGTATTGCTCAGTTTTAATGGAAATCGATGCATTTTTTAAGATAAAATAAATTTATACAAAACTAAGTGATATTTTTTTTAATTTTGAAACAACACAAATTATATTGAATTAGAAATTTCATTTTATTAAATGTAATAAACTCGTGAAATGTATATTTTTTTGTAAAAAATATGATCGTATTTTGTATCGTCATTGTCATGATTGCATTCTAGTGAAAATTGCGGTTTATTTCGACCCGTTTCGTGCCGGCCTTAATTGCGCACGAGAGGTCTCTGTTAGCCGAGAATAATTAACTTCAGTATCACTAACAAAGATTACGAGAACGGGGTCAGCTTCGTGTGCGAAATAGGGAAAACTAAAATTTTCCTAGCAGATGATAATAAACATATCAGATATGAAAGTACACGCTTCGTTGTCGTTTATGCTAAAATGTTGTTATTTAGGTTTAAAATGTGCGCACTATGAATAACGAATTTATAAATAACACGTTTACACTATAGAAAATATTTTATATAATGATATTACATGTGGTTTTCCTTTCATATGAAAAAAAAACTTTATGGCGTAGTGTGTATTTTTTGTGTCACATTCATATAATCTCGGCAGGCTTTTACCCCGTCCGGCCTTCCCAAAAAGTAGCATAATGTACGTTTTTACAATATCCGCATAAACTGTATAATTTATTCCAACACAACTATATGAAACTGGGTTTGACGTCAGGGTTAATGGAAAACTTTGCGGCTAAGAGCCGCACGGTAGTACTACAACATTTATAAAACTGAAACGTGCAACGGCTCCGCTTAACGTTAATTTAATATCATACGTAATTTAAATGATTTGCTTAAATTTCTCAAAGTTAAATACTCAAAGAGGAACTCTAATATACGAATACAAATATTGGTATGTACACGGAAAAAAAAATTAAAATCATCACATAATAAATATGCAAACTTTGCGAATACGTCCTCGGATTAACTATCGAAATTTTAGCCATGGAAAGTTTGAAACATATAATACATAACATCGTTATTACGTCACACGAATTTGTTTTCAAAGTAATTAATTTAGAATTTGATACGCTTTTTAACGCTCTGTCATTTTTGCCGCTTGCAGAAACATACACGCGCTCAGTCGAAATTTTTCACGCAGACAAAAAGGCGAGTGAAAAATACACTTTTTTTTATCACACACGCACAAAAGTGCGTATTATATTCCGGCTTTTAAGCGAGATTTATGTGCTCGAAATTATAATTGATGACGGTTATTTTTCAGAGCTTTATGCGAATATCCGTGGCGGCGCCAAGTGTTGCTAATTATTAAGCGGATAATCGCACACGTGTCAAGAGAAACGGACGCCTCACCTACCTTTGGCGATTAGACATTAGTAAAGATAGCTGTAAATATCACTAGCCCGATTCGAAATTGAATGCATTTCCTGTTGTAAGAATTGTCTGTTACAATGGTAGCTATGAAAGAAATAAACGTCGAAGAATGTTATCATAACGAATGTTTCGGTTGATGAGACGCTTAATAGATTACTATACAGTAATCTATTAAGCGTCTAATCTATACAGATTTTATTTTTTTGTATTAAAAGTTGATTCATATAATATAGTTTATGTTTGTTGAAGATATGTGGAATTACTTAAAATGTTTCTGAAGAAAAACTTTCGGTATTTCATTAGATATCTTGGAAGATTTTTAATTTATTTGCAAATAGTTTTAGGGAAGTTACCGATGCAGAAATCGAAATCATCCGGAACTCGTTTCAGCGTTCTTGCAATTTCAATAATCTGGTAATTTACGTCGTAAATTAGCAGAAAAAGGATGGAAAATCCAATCTTCAATGAATCACAAGAAAAAGTTGCGAGTTATAACACAAAAAGTGGTTAAAGAGACATCCGATATTGAAAAAATGTTCATTCGCTTTTTTTCTTGAATTTTGTAGGGATTCCCTTGCTTACGTCAATCTTGCGTAAGGAAAATAAAACTCTCTCAGTTTCCTTATACATTATAATATATGATAATAAATCCGTACTTTTTGAGCATCTATATTCGTTATTTTTAAGATTACATAATCTAACAACTCTATCTATAATAACTATATTTATATAACAATTGAAATCTGAAACCTTACTACCAAATCTGATATTATTGTATTACACAATATTTACTTAGGTTTCAGAAGATATTATAATACAAATAGATGATTTATGATATAAATTATCACACATCAAACAATATATATTCAAAGTAAATACACACAATAAAAATATCACACCAGTTCGACACATATCATAAAATTTTATTATTTTTTCTTAAAAAAAAAAAAAACACAATTTTCACCCTTTTTTCATTGATCTGTACAAAATAATAATTTAATAAAACTCCCGTCAATAAAAAGGTTCAATACGGACGATACAGCGACGATACCCACTTAAATGGATCGCTGCGAAAAGGCTTCGACGAATAAGCCCGCCGTCAAAACTTTGGCAGGACGATGTCGGTTTGATTTACGGTTTTGCGGCCGGTCGTTTAATCGGATCGGTTTTCCGATACGTATTCGTCGAATCCGCAAACCCCGCTATTGGCCTCGGTCGAATTTGAATTTTGTCAATTTTCCAATTTGCGTGCGTTTGTTTGTGTGTTGTCGGAATGTCACAACGGAGAGTCGAATCGAATCGAATGTTCCTGTTCTGGTCCGAATTGCGTTCGCAAATGCTTTTGCGAAGTTCGTTGCGAAATTGGAACTCGCCGTAAGAAAAAGAGATGTTTGTATATATATGGAGCGAAAGGGTATACGACGTTTTATTTAGATTTGATGAATTGTGTAGTTTTCGTGTATAAAAATATCTGTTTTATTCGCGGCTTTGTGTCTCGTTTTATAAAAATAGAAAGGTTGGATATTATTATATTAAACCGGGAATGGAAAGGTAACACTCGGTTCGGGCTTGATAAAGTATACATACGGAATTTTATTATGGCTGACTGTACGAATTCGTCAGAAAGAGACGTAAACAAAGGTGATAATAAATTCATGTTCTCTTTCGCCTAATTTGTATTTCTGTGTTATAATACGAGTGACCCCAAAAATAACTGAATAATAACCACGGGTGAATTCTTTAACATTCCCTGAATCAGGAACAGAACTTATCGAAAATGCGATTATTCCAACTATTAACTTATATTTAATAGATCAAACGTTTTGTTACAGAGAACACTTTCACAGTGCGTATAGAGAAGGACCGGCGAGGCTTGGGGTTGAGCGTAGCTGGGGGCGCAATTGTGCCGACCGGGGGCGGAGGCCGAGGTCCAGGGCTCGTCAGGATCCGAAGGCTTTATGCAGCTCAGCCGGCTTGGGCCACTGGACAGCTGAGGCCAGGAGATTTGCTGTTGGCTGCCAATGGGATATCGCTGGCAGGACTTACCACTTACGTAAATATACTGTCATTTGTAATGCTTGAAATTGATCACGAATTTTTCCAATATTGAAATAATTTTTGATGATAATAAAGATATTTATTGCTCACTGATATTCGTTACTTTGATAAGTATAGTTTCAGTGTTATTAAAAATCGCATACATTCAACCTGATTTAAGTTTTTTGTTATTTAGATTCTGTTTGATTTTTGTAATATTTAAAAAAAATGTGGTTCCGCAGAATGGCTAGACCTAAAAGGGATAACCCTGCTAAAATGATAATATTGTATTATGAAAGTAAACTCATTGTTTATGCAGAATTAACTTCCTGCTCTTTATGTTTATTTGAATGTTTTGTTTTTGTTGGCCTTTAGGAAGCATTGGAAGTTCTAAGGACGACGCCTCCGATCGTAGAATTGGTCGTGTGCAGACCTGAACCGGAAGTTTTAGAATGTTTAACTCCACCGGGAGGTCCACCGGAACCTCCTCTGAGGCAGCCTCCTCCTGATCCATTGAATCTTCATCCTAGGCGTATAGCGGCACCTCCACCTCCAGCGCCCGAATACGAAGAGCCCCAACCAATATTTGATGTTAAATTTGGAGTAAGTACATATTGAAATTAACAAGCTTTAATTTTGAATGTTTTACAATCGAGTAGAATTAATGTTTTATATTAATTTTTGATGCGTAACTAGGAAGATGGATCCGTTGTAAGTTATAATTATGGATTCAGTTTAGTTGAAATTGTAGAAATTTGATTTTCATTTTGAATTTTTAATATTGATTACATTATTTTGTTTGAAGGAATTCGACATTGTTATGACTAAAGTTAATGGATCACTTGGATTTACGTTAAGGAAAGAAGATCATAGTGCTTTGGGTCATTATGTGAGAGCTTTAGTAAGAGAACCAGCACTTAGTGATGGTAGAATTCAACCAGGAGATAGAATTGTTGCTGTTAGTGTATTAATAACCACTTTGCTAAATTTTTATATGAAGTTATTGAGTTATTAATTGATAAATTTCTTTGATAATAGGTGAATGATGTACCAATGTCAACACTTAGTCATGGCGAAGCAGTTTCATTCCTGCGAAGGTGTGGCCCAGTAGCACGGCTCAGATTGTATCGTGATCATTGTGGCACACCTCCATCTCCTTCAGCTGCTTCACCAACAACAGAATCTGATACAACTCTCACTAGACCGAAACCTCCTCTACGGTCAGTGTGTTTTTTATACATATAAATATGTATTTATAAATTACATAAACAACTGTTATTAATATTTTTATATGAATTAAAATATACTATATACATTTTAACAGACAAGAGGCGGTGAATATGCTTTGTGATATTGCGGCTAGAAAACTAACACCTGATGATGGGAATGGTTCTCGCTCTCCATGCCTGTCTCCCAGGAGATTTAAGAAACCTACCCGAAACAGTACTGGTTATTCTCAAAATAGTGGTATGTTGATTGTTATGCTTTCCTTATTTCACTTCTTCTATATATGTTTTTCTTAGATTTTTAGATTCTCCTGTCTGCTCTAGTAATGAAACCCTTGTTCCGTATTAGTTCTTTGCAGTTTGATATTTTTTATAACTTCGTACCTCTCAGAAATCAGGTCTTTTGTTGAATGTAGATACATACTCTTTTTATTTTTATAGGTATGTATCGTTCATAACTTACTAGAAAACAATAGTACAGATCATTATTAAATTGATGAATAAAAAAAACATTAAATACACTTCAATATACCATCAGTTAGAAAATTTGTGATATTAATTTCACTTTCGAACACTTAACAAAAACAATAGTGAAAGCAAAAAGAAATTCATTACATATTAAAAATGTTTGTCTCATATATTATGGAAATATGAATTTATATTTTTCGTTCATTAAAAAGTGAATTAGTGCTATTTTTTCTTAGAGAACACAAAATTTTTCTTGCACGCAAGTTTCTTGTATATTTTTCTTGTAGTACCTATCTCTGATTTCATCAAAATAAACTCATTTAGTGAAGAAATTCTAATGAAATATAAAAATTAAGTCGATTAATTTAGCTAAATGTAACCATATCACAGCCATATGCATCTATGTTCACGCACAACTATGAAAATCATGCATAAACTTGTTGCACTGGCTAAAACTTAATCTTTCATATCACGTCAAACGTTTACTTTCGTTCCTATTTAGAAACACTTGATTGAATCACTTAATAGTTTCACGTATATTTGGTAATAACAATGAGGCAATTTAGCAATAGATGGCAAAGTAATGGTACATTTTTACAGATACCATGCACCCATACTCCGTAAACTGTCCAAGCACAACCGCTGAAAACTCAGACAATGAGCTGAGCCAGACATTATCATATCAATCGACTGATACTGCCGACACAACTTATTCTGTGGTCACCGATGGGAGACCTGTTAGGCCAACTTGTTTTAACGGGCAACTCTTTGAAAATATAAAACCTCCATCAAGACCTGATTTCTTGGATTTGGGCGGACCACCAACGCCTGTAAATAATAGAAAACAAAGGCTGCATTTTTCAGGTAGTGTTACCATTACAAAGAATATGTGGGCAATGATTTTGATAATGCATTATATGTTGTAGTACTAATCGCATGCTGGTGGCCTAAACTTATAAACTTATTCGATGTTCTTATTAGATTTATAGGTTTAATCACGTGTAGAAATATTTGTACTAAACAAAAAAGAGTGCTTTGTATTGAATATAATTAGATTTATAAAATGAAATGTTAAAATGGAATATTCTTATTGTTAGTTTATTGAAATATCTATCTATTTTTAATGCTATGTAATATTCTAGAATGAGTTGTGTTGCGAAAAATTTAAAAGCATGACATTATGTTTATATTAAAAAAAAATTAAATGTAATATGTTTCACACATGTACACCACCATTTATTTATGCTATTCTCTTAAATGTGCTGCTTAAAAATGCTTATCAGTAATGCTTCTAAATATTTTCATTTTTTTATGCTTTATCATTCAATCATGAATATTTATAAATAATATACTTCTTCTAAAAACATCAAATGATATTTAAATTTTTTCAATAGGATTATCTTTATTTTGGCATGAGCACTAAATTTTAATTAAATAAAAAAAAAAATCGAGTTAAAGGCGTATTGTGATGTTGATTTCGATACATTGGATTCTATTACTCACATCTTTCTTTGTTTTACTATAAAATTGTTACTAATTCATATAATTATTTCCAAATTCAAAGATAGATTTTTATTATATAGAACATGTTGTAAATGTATAATTCATTATAAATCATTTATTACAGTGGCAGCGCATGGTTATGAACTGAACAATTTAGATAATGATGTTCTCGATGCTCCAAACATATATCAAGATATTTCTCAAAATGGAGGTTCTGCTTATTTAATGTCTGGTCAAACTTTGCAAATCAATGAAATGTCCAATGAACCCATGTCTATGCCCATCGAATTAAATTCTACTCTAGACGATAATGAAGCAAGATTTAGTCATAAAAACCCTGCTTATCAGAGTGCAGTAGTACATCCATCCACAAATAGCTCTGAATCCAATAAAGATGAAGGTACGATTTAAATTCAAAACATTTCTTATTGTTCATAAGTAGTTATTTCTAATATACTTCATTTAATTTCAGTGAATTCAATGAAAAAATGGAAGTGTGTTACTCTTTCACCCGAGAATGAAAGGAAACTAAAATCTGAAAACAGCATACAAAAAGAAGAACCAGAAAAACCTAAAATTGTCCACTACCCCGATGAAGACAAACGTGAACCAGGAAGTGAACCTAGAGTATATATTATTTGTATATAAATTTATCAAATGTATTATTTAAATTCATATTAACTTGATTATTTGAATTCAGATACTCACTGTTGAATTGAATAGAGGTTGGAATAGTAGATTAGGGTTTAGTGTACAATGTCATCCCGAGTCTGGTCAAAGCTACATATCTGCTATATACAGTGACAGTGTTGCTGCTCCCACAAGGGGAAACCCGCAGGGAGTTTTACCAGCGAGTGGCAAAGGGTATGGCTGGGTTGTCTATGACGGAGCAGCCGCTTATTATAGTCAGTCATAAGGGCAGCATTCAAAATATACTTTTCTGGTGGTTACGCCTTTCTATTGATGATGTTTGCCGTCTGGGTATTTCGTTTAATGCCAGGGCAGCCAGCATGAGTGTTTTGCGGGTAAGTAATGGGTTAAAATTCTGACCATTCAATTTTTGACGCACAGTCAAATCCCGCCTATTTTCCAACTATCTAAACACC
>JAOXNN020000086.1:3730468-3753197 GCA_028571205.2 Hydropsyche betteni | reverse complement strand
CTCAAGTGAAAAGTTACCAAAATATATACAGAATAATTTAAATGATTTCAATTGTTACAGGTTAACGATGAAAACATAACGTCAATGACAACGCCACAAGTGATCGATTTATTACGTATTTTACGTGGTTCAATATGTATTACAGTTCTAAGACAGTAATGTCAATTAGAAAAAAATGTGATTGTGTGCTTTTTACAAGTGTGATCTCAATTAAATTTACTTTATGCCCAATTCTACTCGTAATTTAGTCACTTATATAAAATGAAGTCATATTTAATAGGTTTTGTAAGTCATTGTATATAAATATGTCAGAAAAATATGTATTGATGAAAAGAAATCATTGTAAATCATGATAACTAGGAAAATGTATATTATTGGAAAAAGTTGTTCACATTAGTGAGGAATATTTATGTACCTCTAAAATCATCATGATGCATATACACAAATATAATATATTGTATAATGATAGCAAATTTTTAATATTTCTTGCTATTTTCCAATAATTTAAGTTAATATACCATGAGATGGTTGAGTTTGCTTAATTCAAAAAGATAATATAAATGAATTCAATCATTTAGCTTTTTCTATTAGTCTTAAATGTATTTAAAAAAATTTATATAATTTCTGAACAAAATTGAATAAAATAAAATAATCGTTTTTTTATCAAATTTGCAAGTAAAAAAATTCACATATGTTTTTGATCAAACTTTTGATTTAAATGATTTGAAAAATATAAGCGTATTAAAATATTTACAATGTATAAAAATATGATTCAGCCTTAAAAATTATATACATTTAATTGTACTTCATAAATAAGTTGAAATATTTCACTTTGTCACACTCCCCATTTCAAACATATCACTTCTCACATAAGTAACTATTTGAAAACATTAACCACATAACATAAATTTAATAGAATTATATTCAAAAAAACATAAAAAATATTCAATAAAACATTTTCCTATACTAGATGGAAGTTTATTATATGAAGGAAAATTTAAATTATAAAGAAAAACTATTCTAATTTAATTTCAAATACTCTTCTTATATACATGTATTTAATGATGGGAGTGAAATATTAAATAAATATTAGAAAAACATATGTTTGATAATCTATATGATAATAGAAAAATGTTTATAAATTTCATTCAATTTTTCCTTTTCCTAGTTATGTAATAAATATGAAATTAATGATTACACCTTTAATTCTATTGAAAAAAATCATACTTTGATGGAAATGTTATATATTTTTTATTAAATTTGTTAATTCTATTTTATGAAATTGACATACTGTTATAAGTTGATCTGTTAAAATAATTATCGACTTGGTTTTACAAGTCACATTCATGGAATGAAATGTTATTTACATCCATGTACGAACTATACAATAAAAATTATTTAAAATATTTTGCTTCTCAATTAATTTTTTTATAACTTTTGATTCATAATTAAGGGTTATAAAATTTTCTTTCGATATTTGATTTCTTGTCTTTCCACTAACGGCCTTAAATGGCTAAGACATGTGGTACACAATGGATGAATGGAATTGACATGTAGTTCTGTAAAATATTAGATATTTATATAAGTGAAAATAGAAAATGTATTTAGATATTATTGTAAATAGCCCTGATCGCTTTTCTATTCAGAAATACTGTGAAAAATTGAGCCAAAAATAATCATCAAATTTTACCTTCAGATATTCAAAATTTCACATCCTGGTTTTATAAAATACTGCTTCAATTAATCAGTATGGTAATTTTGAGGTAAGTTTTTATTCCAACGAAAATTTCACTTGCCTAAAATATGACAATATATTTGCGAAAAAAACACTAATAAAATATAATGTAATATGTAATTGGAGTAAGATAAAAGTTGATATTTCATGATTCCAGAAATATTTACCGTATACAATTCTACGAACATTTCAATAAAGAAACTCGCTCACATTTTGCACTATTATATAATAGTAAATGAATGTTTAAAAATTTAGAGATATAAGTGGTCTTATCTATTTTTATCAAACTAATTTAATCGAAGCATTCTAATCATATTCTAAATAAATATAATATGAAGCAATAATTTTAAGATAATTATATATTTGTATTTTGTATGTGGTTGGCCTGGTCAAGTTTTAATACTTTCAAAAAGAAACACTTTAATTAAATTAACACTTTAAGTTTAAGTGTTTCTTAAAAAAAAATCAATCAATTTGAAATTTTCAAAAAAGTTTTCCTTTTTTACCAAGAATAAAACAATGATTTTAATTTGTCGAAAAAAATAAATTAAATATTTGTGTATAGGATGAGTGGTTTAAGATTGAAGAAATTGAGTGAGAGCGTGTTTTCTATCCCATTTCTTTTTCTTGACCAGGAATCTTCATATTTGGTCTGTGATCTTTTCCAAAGCATTAGCTGCCTACTAGATTAGTATAATATTAGTTGAATACTTAGAATTCTTGCAGAACCCATTATTTCATAAAATCATTTATTGATTATACGCAAATTATATTTGAGAGTGAAATTCCTAATTTGATATAAGTGTATTATATTTAGTTGACGCGTAAGAATCTGACGTATTTTGATAGTGAGGAAAATAATCCGAAATCCACGACGTGAGGTAAAATTTTTATAATAACTCTGTCAATATAATATTTTTACAAATGTTAATAAACATAATCTATAAAATATTTAGTTTCAGTGTTTATACACATATAATTTATATACAAAAATACGCGAGTTAATGTAAATAAACTTAATTTATATAGTTATGTATCTAGAAACAATTTGTATATAAATATTGTTAACTAAATTTTTCTTGTAAATATGTATGTAGAAGTAATTCACTTTATAACAAAGTAAAACTTTATTAGAAAAAAAAATTATGTCAAGTGCATTTAATTGTATTTTATTATTTTTTCCCGTAACTATAAATAAAGATCAGTGTTACGTAAAATTTACTCGTTTCATTTATTCAAATGCGAATTTATTGATTTAATATTATTATAATATATATTTAAAGTTTTTTAAAAGATAGGGGTAAAAGTTTAATTAATTAACAAAATATTAAGAATATTTTTATTTATATAAATATGAAACAAATTTTATTTCAACAATATAATGTGTAATATTATAACTAATTAAAAATATATGTAACTGTCATAGATAAGAGGTAACATATAGATCTTAAAAATACGATAATATAATATAAAATAAATGCTTTAAGGTGAGTTAGTAAAATTTTTAACAAAAAATATGAGTTATTCGTAAAAAAAATAATTTTTATTACAATATCACATTTTCAATAATTCAGTATCACTTGAAGCAACACTTTGGCTAAAGCTTAATCTATGCGTCTTATATAATACAAATAACATTGAACGGAAACAAAAACACGGAAAAAAAGCACTCGAGTTATCGAAAGTTCTAAAGCATTTTTAATTTTATTGAATATATGGCAATTTTTTCAAAAACAACATTGAATTAATTAAGTATCAGTTCGAACATATTATTCATAGTTATTAAATGCATAACTTTCACGTAATCTCCAACGGCAAATTTTCCACACTACCCCATTTCCTATTTCCTTTCGTTTCACTAGAAATCTGCTCATCCGCTTTCGTTTCGCCTTTAATTTTCAATTTTTCAGTATCGGAAATATCTTCTTTCACGGGATTATCTTCAACATCCGTCTGTGCTGTTTCATTGGAATCGAACGTTTTACTAATCTGCAAAGCGTATTTCACAATATCGGGCATCGTTTTCGAATGAGGAACACCACAAACAGTTTCACTCACAAATCCATTAGGAAGATTCTGGTTTTTGATAAACACTGAATTATTATGTTGATTCGGGCACCTGTGATGTGGTATTAGATCTGTATCCGACACAGGAACGCTGTTCATCATCCTGATACTATTTTTTACAGAATCGTCACTATTTTTACTCTTGTACTCATCATTGTTGCTCGAGGTAGAGTTCTCGTTTGTCGTAGACAATTTACTTTGAGAGTCGGGTTCGTTACTGAGATATCTGTGACACTCAGAGCATATGACTTTACATGATATGTTCGCGTTAATGGCCGGCTTTTTTTTGCCCCATTTTTTAAATATTTTTACCTTTGCTTGCGTTTCATAAGCGTTATTGGATTCTTTTAACGTCAAAGAAGTTTCTTCTATGGGGGGATGATCTTGTTTCATAGGATAACTTATTCTGCATGTGCATCTAGCTGCATGTATGCAAGTCGAAGGTAAATTGTTCCTTGGTTTACGAAACGAAACCACCAAAGGTCTTCTTGCCATATCAGAATCACGTCCTCTACGCAAAGACGCATTTCTAGAATGTCCTCCAGATTGCGAAAGAGATTGCGATCTTGTCGGTGATACACTTCGTGGTAACGAAAGTGCCGAATATCTACGAGCTGGAACTCGTGATCGTCTACCGACTGCTAAGTATCTCGATAGTGTTTCCTGAAAATGCGAAACAAATATTAAAATAAAATATTACGGCTATTATGAATAGCATTCAAAGGTTAATGCATTTGTCTTTTCGGCATTTGCGTGCGAGAATTCATTGGAGTCTAATGACATTTAATTAAGACACATTCATCAAATTCGGCACGATGTGAATTGTTTAAATTGAACATATGAATAGTCTCCCGTTATTATTATGACATAACAATGGTCTGACAATTTGGCAGATGTAGAACTGGCAAACTCGAGGTCACAAATTATTAATTCGGCGAATCCGATGAAGTTTCAATGTTTCAAGAAACATTTTTTGGAACGAAAATATTTATTTTCATAAATACGCTAATTTATTTTGAATCATTTTCATGTTTGAACATTTTATAATTTCAGTAAAGCGTTTAATTAAAATTAACGACGGTTCAAAGGTATAATAGTTATAATAGTCAACGAAGGTAGAACGTAGGAACATTCGAAGACGTGTCAATATCAATATTAAAACGATCAAAGCTCCCACGCAGATATGAAATTTATTTACAATCACTACGCAGAATCTATTATAACAAATTTATACGATACAAAGCCCAGCCTCAAATGTTATTCTCATCGACCCTCGCGAGCATTTCAAATAGAAACCGAACGCGAACCTTCTGATGAGATTATTCGAAACACAAATTACTTTATCTTCCTAGAAACGAACGGTCCCATTGTTAAAAGCATTTCCGTCGCATTGTAACGTATTCCACATTCAAAATTAGCGCCGAAGAATCAAAGAGTGCCCAGCTCGTTACTACACCCTCATACGTTGAATACGTAAAATCTACCCACGAAAGTGACCCATGTCTCTTCGGGCATAAATCTGACCCGCGGCCGTAAAACTGCCTTCGCAGCAGCCGAGTGCTTTTTGATATGTCGATGGCGACACGTGCAAAGGTTGCCTCCGCACCATGGCAACGAGGCTCCACCAGTGTGTATAAAGTGGAGGTTGAGGGCTATAAATACGAGGATGGTCTGGCATAAACAGGCCGACGGCTCTACGAAGTGCCAAAGGGAAATATTTGATCGGGACCCCATTAAGGACCATTAGACGTGGCCCGCGACACGTGGAAAATCAACATTGGCCGTTCCTAATAACATCATGTGTCGCGTCGTGGGTAGGGAAGGGATAGTTTCGCGTTCTCGTGCTATATGATTGATTAGTGTTGGTTGTGCATTTTATGGTTATCTGTTATGTTTTGGGTATTGTTTGTTCTATTTTTGAAGAGCGATGTTAAGTAAAAGTAGGGTTGTTGCTGTTTTAGGTCACATTGTTTCAAGAGCGTGTTGAACTTGTATTATAGAGAGCGTTGTACTGGCTATGTTTTCGCATGTGATCAAAAAACGTTCATTTTCATAAAAGCTTTCGTATTATCGTATTATAAAATAACCATGGATCAAATTAATGTCCATTATAGACCTAATATATATATATATTTTTTTTCAGTAATAAATGAACATTTTTTTCTCAATTTGATTAAATATAATACAAGAAAAATATTTAACTTTTTTATATATTAGTACCCTTATAAAATCTTAAATAATTCGAAAAATAAAGTTTATCAATTTAAATATTTAAAAATTTGCCGCTAATTTTTTAATATAATTTTCTATTTTAAGATTTAATTCATAATTTATGTATAATAATATTACAACGAATAATGTATAATAGAATTCCGCGTGCTATTTTTGAAACTAACAGATGAGGGTTAAGGTTTTCATTATGTAATGCTTGCGAAAATGTTTTTGATACGTTTGCGGTGTCGCAACTCCACGTGGGGGTAAAAGTGGAATTTCAAAGGTAGTGAAAAAAAAACGCGAGCGTAAAATTAGATTTACGAAATAACCTCACGTCAATCTGTTATAGGTAGCTGTTTTTTAATTATAAAAATGGAAAAAAAACCCAAATTTTAATCGAACAATGATTAATCCGCGGTCAATCGACTAGAAATTGTGATGTTCGTATAATATATGTGTTGTATGTAAAAAAAAAAATAATTTATATGTAAATTTTCCATTAAAAATCTATAAAGATAAACTTGGTATCAGGAAGCAGAAGGGATGATCGTAAAAATGAGACCATAATATGCTTTCACGCGAACTTAGTTTACCTGTATATTAAGGATCGAGGCATGCTGCCGTTTCGAAACTATTTGTAAAAAGCTCTCTTTTTAAGTACAAACAATCCGGAACCATAATGGAGTTTGCGAGTAAAACAACCTCCTCAATTAGAAAATGTCTGTTCGAAAAAGTACCTCTTTTAGTAAATTTTACTGAGTAGATGTGAAATCGATTGACCTATTTAAGATACGACGCATATCTAATTTTCCAGTTTTTCTTTAGATAAAAAGATTAAGATTTTAATCCACAGAATATTATTTCAAATATAAAAAATAATTTTGAATATAAATAAAAAAAATAATGAAGTATTGAATCGCATATAGGAAATCCCTGATATAAATTTTTAGGGATTTCAAATACACGAGATAACGTATACGCAAGGGCACTTAACCAAATTGAAAACAACGCTTTATTTCCACTCTATGTAAATTTATATCTGAATAGTATTTTTTTCAGCCGGAATTGTAATCCGATTTCTTTCGAGCTTAGAATTTTTATATGTCTATAAAATGCATGATTTAAATTTAAATTTAAAGTCCGTATTGAAAATAGTTTCTTTTCTTAAGAGCGTATTTACATAAGTAGATTTTCACGAAGTAATAAAGTTTCACATAAAATCGATATTAATGTAAACTTCTATCGTAAAATTTTGATGTGTTAAATAATTAATGTAGCAATGCTACTTACTCTGAAAGCATTCCTGAATTTATTTGACATAATGTTGTATAGGAAGGGATTAATGCATGTTGACAAGTAGTACAACACTCCGGATAGGTATGTTAGAAACCTATATAAAGCAATTATTTCTGGTGTATATAAAGAATATGCATGAATTGCTAATAATCTCTGTGCATGGAATGGGGCCCAACATATGAAAAATGCTACCACTACCGCAACTGAAACATAGAGAAAACATCATATTATATTATTTAAAATTTACTCTACAATAATATCAAATTTCATTTTTTAAATTTATTTTATATTGTAATGGATTCGGTTTCGATATTTTAACTTGACATGAAAAAACACTTTTCAAGGATGTTGAAACAGCTAAAAGAATGGCGAAGAAAACCTTTCAATGGTATCAAATGATATGCTTTTCAACCGAAACAAAATTTTGCCCGATAATAAAGCATACCATCCGGTAATTTAATTAAATAAATATTGTTCGAATATTGAAAACCCAGTGAAATTATGGTTATTAGACATTTCATTCAAAATGTATTTTGATATGCGCTTCAAGGGATTACAAAAGGTCTAAAAGTTTATCTTCGGATTCGTCGTAACAATCTATCGACCGTTTATATTGATAAGGCCAGCCCAATAACGCTTAAAATTTATTACAATTATAAATAATAATTTTATCACTCACTCAGCATGTTTACTACATGCTTCGTAGCTTTACTATGCATATTTCTATGATAGTTTTTCCTTCCATCTTCACGGCAATTAAGAGCAGCCGCTTGTTGTTGCTCTTCATTAATAGTTGCCGGTCTGCTCAAAACGGCAGTTCCATCTTCAGTGACAACCACAGATTGCATAGTTTGACCAGACTGAGTTTTGGAGACTCTATGCTGAAAAAAATAAGTTTTAATCAATAAACCGGCAGTCGGCTTTTTAAGGACTTGTCAAAAATAGTTCAGTACGCTCGTCGCGTTTCAACGACAGGAAAGTCAAATAAATCGCGTTCAGAACCATTGTTTGCAAAGATCCGCTCTTTTTTCGACAACGCAAGTTTCGAACTACGTATTTTACGATCCGAAAACGTGAACCTCATGGGGTGGTCGGGTAACCGTAAATTCTTGTTGGCCAACCACCCACCGGGCTAAACCGTGCAGTGTATAACATATATTTTGTGGAGACTGCTTAATCTCACTTCTGTTGTGTTTTGCGTTTAAATAACGGCTGAAGGCTGCAGGATAACTTTCGACTAAATAGTTTGTTTGACAGAAAATGGAAATTCGCTCGTTTACGGGCGTTTAAGTTTAGGGCGAAGCTGATAGACGCGAAGCGTTATCATGTCAAGTTTACTGTTGTATTTGAACCGTTTTAATATGTGATATTTATCAGGTCAATGAATTGAGTATTTAATTTTAGCTAAGCAACTTGTTTAAAAGCCGAATTATTTACCTTGAGTTCTACACTCTGAGATAGAGAACCTCTTCTAACGATTCTGGATCGGCGCAATTGCAGGGCTATGAGGATATAAAGAACACTGATAAGACTCATGGGAGCCACAAAGAACACTAACGTGGATAGCTCAAAAGCATGGGGAATGATTTGCCTCTTGACAGAACAAATGGAATAATTCTCGTCTTCTATTACTCCGTCTGAAGTTCTATGGTAAATTATTCCAAATGCCATTGCCTGTAAAAAAAAGGTTTGTATTGTATTCACATTTTAAAAATAAATAGTGATGAAAGGCGAAATTGATTGAACATTATGTACATATATTTGAAGCTACTGTTTACTCAAGAGAGTCAATTTTTATGTTAATAAAAAACAACCCCTCTTTACTGAATATTAACGCCGGAAACGGAAAATTTAATAAAAAATAAAGAACAATATTAAAATACATGTATATGAGTTATAATATTTGCATTTGTGAATAAAAATAATAGATTTTTTCAAAATTACAGTAATTTTTAAACAAGTATTGTGCGAAATAACGAATTTATGTTTGAGCTAAAAAAGAAACGACGAAGCTCGTAATATCTGCATGAATTTTCATAATTATTACATTTTTCATTTCCAGAATTTTACAGAGGTTACGGTTATTTCGTGTCGAAATGAAAAATAGTCTGTTTTTACTATCGAAGATATATATATATTAAAATTGAAATTAAATTTTTGAAACTGTCGTGGATAAACAATGCAATCTATTTCCAGTATGATATGAATCTTATTAATTACAAACGTCGTCCAATTTAAATTTTCGATAAAAATTTTCAAAAAAAAGTAAGAAAAAAAATCTGAAAACTTATACTATAACATTGTAAGCGTTTTACATTATATAAAATTTTTATGATCTTGAATAAAAAAAAGGTGAACATCGAGCTTCCTGAAACTAAATACTATAATAGTATATTATACTACATAGAAACATCTTTACCGAATGGGCTTAGATCAATGAAATCCAATCACATCTATTTGCTGAATATATTATTTTTATTTTAACTAGTGAGTTCGTTAATATTTTATAGCCCCACATAAAAATAGATTTTAATTCAGAAAAAAGAATAATCAACATTTCTATCTTATCAAATACTATATTTAACTTTCAAAACAAGATCAAAGATACCAAACTATCAAATAGTAACAGTCTTTTACTAGATAAAATCACAAATTATTATAAGACCGTTATCATGTCCAAAATTTTCTATTAGCAACCTCCGACCAGAGAAAACACCCAAATCGACAATTTCCCTCCGAGTTTATTCGGGGCTAGGTTCTCGATTATAATATCCGGCATCGCTCCCCTGGGAAACCCTATCGAATCACCACTGACATACGAAAATATTCTCAGGGCCGTCATTTCGACGAGATAAGCCTCCCCGAAAGCGGAGACAAAGGCCCCTGTGTGTGGGCACAACACTTAAAAAATTTCAAAAGGACGGTCCAAAAAAACGACAGAAGGTCGTATTTTAATTTTGTTTTTACGCGACGAAGCCACATCTCTTTCGGCTTATCTTTATGGATGGAAGTGTTTTACTTCAGCCACTTACGAGGACGCGTCGCGCTCATCGGTGGCCCGAAATCCCGTAGGAAAATAAAATCTGGGAAATAATCGCGTTTTCGAAGAAAACATGCTTTTTTACGTGTTTATATTTTGGAGCTTTTAGCGCTGTTGTTGGCGGTTGTTTGCCGCCGTATCGTTTCTCTCACGCATCGGTGGATTTTCGATGTCGATGTACGTCTTTGAGATTGAGGGTTTTAATTAATTCAGGTTGCGTTGTTGTTTTGTTTTTATATAGAATGATTTGTTTAAAAATTTTTTAAGGATTGCTGTGCTTATTTATAAATTTTGAAATATCGGTTGATACGAATATTAATTGACTTAGTGATAAAGGTTAAACCGAAAATTTATGAATGCGTAATTTGAACAATTCAAACATCAACTATTTTTTTATCAACATTGATAAACAATGGACCAAATTGTTGAAATATTGTTAACAGTTGTATCGTATTGCCTATTGAGATTGATTTTGCTCTAGTGACGTTGTCATTTTAATGCACAAAATATTCATTGTGTTGCACATTTTATATTTTTTTAATACTCACTTCATACTGCACCATTTCTTTTTATTGCACACTATGAATAAAATAATGCTCAATACAAGGTTCTTTAATGCACTAGAAATAATCCACATCATATATTTTTCTAATGCACAAATAATCCGTTTTAAAGCACAATTTATATTTTTTCAATTCACAGTTAAATCGAACTCATCAGTAATCGACTTTAAACTGAACGATGATGAACTCTAGATATTAATTTATAATAATATAGTCAATATTTTAATATTTTTCTGAAGTTTTAGGTTTATTTTAATCTATTCAAATTCATCGTAATAGCCAAAGTGTTAATTTAAAACAATACTTGAATCAAATATATATTATTTTGCATAAATCATTAAGTTATACATTATTCAACAAAAGTAAACACTTAATTAAAATATCAGTATGATTTAATAATTTTACTACAATAACATAAAAATATTTTGTCATCAATTTTTTTTATGTATAAACGTACGGAAAATAATCAAAATTAACAATTTAATACATAATGGCGTTTCAAATGTCTGTGCTTGCGGAAGCTCGAAATTATTCTTCGTTCAAGTTAAGTGATGTATAATATATAATATATAGCAAAACTTTATCAGCGGATAATAAAATTATAGCTGTTTATATCTTCGACTTTATTTTATCGAGTATTCAAATTTCATTTTAGTTCAAAATATGCGTTTTGTTCAGGTTGAACAATTGCGTCATGAAAATTCACAGGGAAAATGTGCGTTCTCGATTATTGTCGACGTTTTATTGCATTTCTATTTTCGCGGAAAGCGGTGAGCTGTATACTTTTTATTACGTCGATAAAACTGTTATGCATGAAGTTTTATGGCTATTTATATTTCTTATGTTTTTGATTTTAAACAGAATTATATTATTTTAAGTTGTATATACTATATTTTAGTTTATATGTTGAAATGATACGTATTGTTTACGACACTGGATCCACAGAGGGTATTTAACTATACATTGGACATATGTTCTTGGGACATGTGAAAATTACACGCTTTATGATTAATATGACGTAAAAGTGACGACCTCTTCATGCGAATGCAATTTGTTTTATGTTTAAGAGTTTTTTTTCCTTTTTTTATACAAATAAGTTTTTTATTATAAAAGCTTTGATGTTTTCAGCGTTTAAATAAAGGTATAATGATGATTCATTAAGATTTTGAAACGCTTTAAAAACTTTAGACCTCAAAGAACCGTGATACGATTCGAGCAAATTGAAAAAGCGGGAGTTTTCCAAAATTTCATCGTTTGATGTTATGTTTAAATATGTATTCTAAAATTGTATGTTTTTTAAATAATTTAAGTGATGTTATTATATAGTTTGTGTATCATATAATATTTTCCTTTGCCATATAAAAATATAAATTTCTTTGTAAGTTTTCTTTTATAGCGCGGCACGCAAGATTTTCGATCTCGATTCTATTCTGCGGGATACAATTTCTGCTATAAATTCCGGTTATTTGAAAGAAAAAAAAGTTTCGTGATTTAAAAGGGCTAATGGAACGCATAAAACTCGAAACCGAATAAAATACACAAACGTACCTAAAAAAGTTGAATCGTTGGATAATGGTAGAACGAATAGAATCAAATAAGAAAAAAAGCAATGATTTCGTATTAATACTTATATAGCATTTTATAAAAAACGAACGTTTAGAAAATATTCAAATAGAACTTTAAAGGAACGTAACAAATACGGCACTTTAAACCAGCTAATCCAGCCCAATTTATCTGCGCTATCGATAATTCGAACATTACTCACAAGAGTCAACGATCGGATTATCGAGGTTTTACTTGATCCATTTAGTTTTCTATAAGATCTTGGAGCTGCACGGATATTTTATAATACCAGAACGGCAAAAGTTACGTTTATTTGATTTAGAATCGCTTTAAGTTGCGTCTGGATACCCTCTCGGGAGATGTTGCCGGTCAGACTTCGGCACTTTCAGTGAAGGTTTGTGTACAGGCAATGTATACAACCCCTGGAGGATCATCGATGTGTTGAAGCGTTCCAATAAATAGCCTGTATGTTTTCCCAGACAAAATCCACTATGTGTTATATTTATTTGTTTACTAAACCATATTTTCCCACATGCTCCCACACATAGTGGTAAATACCGATCTCAGTGTGTTTATGAGTGAAATTCTATAAATATAAATGATTTGTATTTTTAATAAGTGTATATGCAAAATACTTAGTTTCGTTTACGATCGTGCTTTATCTTGTTTGATTATTTAAACAGACGATTAACTTTGTAAGGATAATGTTGGACGTGAGCACTTGTACTTTGTTTATGGCTTTAAAATGATGGAATTCAAAAATAAACTCGAGTGCTTCGTATAAATTAATTTAGGGAATGTTAATCTTGATTTATGCTTATTTTCACGATGGCTTCTGAATATATAACTATGCCAAATCGATGTTGATTAATAAACGAACATTTTAACATTCAATAATTTGTCGGCCTTATAAATCACAGTCTCATAAAAGTTATTTTTTTTGTTACCCGTAATATCCGTAAAAATTTCACCAATTTTCTCCTACATTTTCACGTATTTTTCCTACTTTATGCACTGGATTATAGTGTAAAATTTTATTAACATTTCCGAACGAACACAGATGGTCGTTATTGGCACTCTGTGTCAATAATCGACCGTCGGTAATACAAATCAAAACTCTCAACTAAAAATGAACCTTTTTGAAGTAATTAGCACGAACGGACTGACGACGATATTTTTTTGACTTAATGAGCCGGAAGTCACGACGCCATCTTTATTACCAGGAGCCGCCATCTTTATTGCGAGACGCCATGTTGGCGTCGCACGGAGCGAGTGATAAATTTCGTTTCCATAATATCCTGTGCTTGTTCGTGGTATTGCTTTGCTCGAAAGTAACCAGCAACAGTGCCTAAATTTCAATATTAGACTTGGCGTAGTGTAACGAGATGACAGTTATTAAATGTTCAGTTGAGCGTGGAAAAAATCACCTACTGATTATACTGATTATGTATGTGATGTTACGTTAGCTGTCTCATTACGAAATAGATTATTTTTGTATTTATAGATTCCGCGCAATGTTTTGTTTTATGTAAAAGGTACGAAAATAATGCGAAAAATCTATTGGATTCATTTTAGATGTTGTATCGAACGGTTTCGTCTTGTCGAATGCACCGGTTTCTACTGAAAGTTAAAGTAATCTAACATATGGTGTTTTCAGTAGTTGAATTTGATCGTGAAATCATTTGACAAGGGATGCTTTCAATATACAATTCTTGGAAAGCATCTTTATTTTCAAGAAAAATAATATAAAAAATGGCAACAGTAAGTCCTCGTTTTCACTTTCAATATTCTAATGACTGAGATTGTTTATAATAAAAAATAATATTTCAAATGCAAAACAATATGGAATTGAATTCGATTCTAGATTCGAAATAAAAAATCTCTTTTGTAATATCAACATCGTATCCCGTATGTGTTCACAAATATTTATATGAAAAAAGAATTTCTGTTGAATCAACATACAAAAAACTGAAATGAAACTATCATGTATACAGAACTCGACGCTTTTTTATGGTAAAAATTGATTGAAAGCATCGAAATCGTCGTCGACATACCATCTTTGACACATTCGATACGAGCACCGATGAAAATTCGATCCAATACACCTTTAAAACTCACTCGTAAAAAACTCTTCACGGTCGTAAAAGAATTATACGTTTCTTGCACCGACACGCATGATGGCATTACATCTCGGAAAAAATTCGCAATAAAATGCTCGGAAGCTTTTTCCGTCAACGTATCGCTCGTAAAGATAATTACGACCAATTTTGAATACAGAATTCGTTTTCATTAGTTTTGAATCAAGGCAGGTGTGCGGTGGGGCGGCCGATTCAACCATTACATTTTCCAATTTTCTTTTATTGCACCTTTTCACACCGGATCCCAATTACATGAAAGTACAAGTTTTCCCGTGTTAATTATGTCTCTAATCGTCTGTGTTGAATTCAACAGCTGGAGAGTCTAAAATAATGTGCGTGTGTGATGCGAATGATTAATTCGATGTTTGAAATTTAAGATATTTATTCGATGGATTTTCGTTCAATGCAATGGAAAAACTTCATTAAATTTGAAATTTTAAAATATATTACAAAGTTTCATTCAATTGATTGGGTTTTTAATAATTATATAATTATATAATTTTTAATTGTGTAAATTTTATTATTTTGAAATAAAATTGAGTTTATAATTTATTATGATCAAGATGAGTGTAATAATGTTTAATGAACAAACAGGGTGCAAAATACCGTCAGAGAAGTATTCCTAAAACGACTGTTTCACCACTAGTTCGCAAACATTATTGTAGGGAAAATACGTCGATCCTTGCGGAATGTAAACTTCACAAAGTTTTAAGTAGGCTTTGAATTTTATCATTTATAATTTTGGACATTAAAACTCTTGAAGCCGCACTGAACTGGTAGCAAACATCATATAAATTGGGACCCGGAAAACAGGAAATAGCTCAGGGATGTTTCCGTGCCTTATTAGATTTAGTAGCCATCGTCGGAAAATTCGGCTCATGAGCTGCCGACAATATCGAACTCTCCAGGATTAGGTCGGGAAATTCGTATGTAGGAAATGTGTATCTTTAACTAGAATAATTGGAATTGGTGTGCTTGGAACTTCAATGGTATTAGTTGAATTATTTGTGTGGATTTAATAAACGTATAGTTTTCACTTATTCAAAGAAACATCGATTCTTGTAAATATTATATAATATTGTATGTTATCATTTTAACTTGATGAAAATAAATGATATTTATTCTTTTCAATTTCAAACGAAAAAAAAATAATTATGAAAATAAAAAGTACATAATCTGAAAACTAAAAGGAACCCAGGAATATCTTTAAGTATTTTGAAAACTTTACTGCTCGTTTGTACTGAATCTATAGTTGAACAGATAAAAGCGAACAACTATTTTCTAAAAGGCTAAACTAACTGTGAGTTCTTCCAGCATCGTCCAGGTGTTCAATAACAATAAAGTCTGAATAAAAACAAAAGGTACATAAAGACATGGAGAGCGCATTTTTCGAATCTATAAAGTCAGTAAATGTACATAAATACGAGTAAAGTTTACTAAACATCAATTTTAAGTAAACTGAAATTTTCGCGATAAATTTAATGCTCGATCAAAATTTAAATTTTCAATCCATTTATTTTTACTCAATAAATACTTCAACATCGACAATCTGCCAAATCCACCGTAACACGCGACTACTCATGAGCTGTAAATTGCACCATAAACACAGAAATAGCATTTTCATAGGTGGCCGCTATCGCGATTTTATTTTACACCCACCATTGTTCCGTTCAGTACCGCATTCATATAACTATTCCGCATTGAATTAACAATAGGCCCGATACAAAACCAATTTTATACACAATGAACGGAACGATAAACGACACTAAATGTTTTAATCTGTCCAAAATACGAACGCATTTGGCTTAATATGTATGAATATGGGAATTGCTGACCAAAATGTTCGCCAGCGCGTGAACACACCAACTAAATTCGAACATGAAAAAACGAATACAAAGAAAAATACGTGTTTCCGAATGAAGACTCATTCTTTCCGGTAACACCACAGGCTTCCGAATCTTCGCTGAAGACAATGGGAATTTTCTGAGGTTTTTCCTTAGGATTTTCTCTGGGGTTGCTGCGGCTAACAATCGAGGGGTTATCGACATAGAGGTCGTACTATAAGACGTCTTTTTTTCAATGCCCTTACGCACAAAAAGGGATATCGTCAGAGGCCACTCGGTTTTCTTGGTCGACCGCTGTTTTTGTCCTTGCTGAAGAAGTGGGGTTATTCATATGTTTCAGGCCTGTCGGGTCGATGGGCTGTAAATCATTGAGTTGGGAAAACGCCGATTTGGTCGTTCAGGAAGATTTACGAATCTAAAGTTGTCAAATCGGCACCCTTAGCCGTAAATATATGTGTATACCGGATTATTAATCGATCGCAATATAAACTGTCTATCGTCTGAACGTCTAGCAAATTTAAAAGTTTCTTTAGGTTTTGAATGTTTTGTTGAGCGAAGAAGCTCTTTTTCTTAAAGACATATCGTGGTAAATCAGGAATCCTGTGTCGATAAGTTAGAAACTGTGATTTTTACGATGTCTTTTTCGTGTGCTTCGAAAATTCAAATTCTATTCTAAAAGTTTTATTTTCTTTTTAGCATGCACTTATATTGGTTGTTTTTTTTTTAAATGATGAAAAATATACGGGATTGTTTAATTTGATAAGTTTGTAAAACGTTAAATTTAATTCAAAAAGCTGAAATAATCTAAGGTCCATCACATATATAATATTTTTTTGATTTAATAAATTATTTTCAAGATGAAAATAACTTAATTTGTAAACTATAAAAGAAACGGCGTGGAAAAATTTTGTATAAAAATTATTAAATTAAATGGAGGATTTACAATAGAACCACGCGTAAATTATTAGTATGGTAATAAGGATATAGTTCCTTGACGCAACTGTTGCCTTGAAACGGTTATCGACTTCATATAAGATAGCATTTAAACAACAGTAGGTTTCACAATATTTTAGTCGAAAGACAAAATTGAATCCCCGAGCGGCAACATTAGCGATCAATGTACCGCATGTTAGTAAAAGGGTTACTAATTGTGGAAGAGAATCAGGTGCAATTTCAAACAAAGAGCAACACTAGGTTTTCCAATAGCAATACTGAGTTTGCTGAAAGTATTATATTATACATAAAAATAGCAGTATTGAATGAAGACAACCTAGTTTTGGTAGGCTTGTGGATAAGACAGATTTTGTAGTGAAATTGATACAATTTTAACCAAAATGCACCAAACATGTAATAATCCTGAGCACTCCTTAAGTCACTTAAGGAGTGCTCAGCGTCTAAAGTGTATGAAAGCTGTATTTTGTTACTAAGTTAAATTCATTTAATTTTGATAGGTGTATATTATTTTATATTGTAGCTAGTACTACATTACTTTTTCTAATTATTTTAAAACTACATACCGTGTTATTTACATATGTATTATAATATATTAAAATAATTTCACATAGCAAACTATTTTGTACATATTTTATAAATTCTCTTTTATTTTCAAATAGTTTTCAATGAAAAGTTAATTTGGGTATTTTAGTAGCAGAAAAGTACGTGAAGTATGTTAATCAATCAATCAATCTAGAAAAACTTTTATATAGCGTTTTTTCACTGCTATAAATGACAAATGATGAAATATTTGAATGTGTGGGAAAAGCTTTATTCTGCTCGTAGAAGAAATTTATGTGCGAAACTAATCTTGTCATGACTAAAACTATGCAACTTAAAGTATGGTTTATAACAACTGACATTCATGCTCTATAAATTACTTTGATACTTATTTGATGAAAGCTTAAAAATAACTCAGAAAAGATAAAAACAAAAGTAAATGCGTTCACTGAAAAAAATATCGTTTTCAGTGAATTCGTAGAAACAAATTTCATTCTGAATAATTAAATCTGATTTTTTTCATGGAAATACATAAAAAGTTTAAAGGCTTAAGAAACTTCCATATAAGTATTTACAATGATAAAAGCTTTCAACGGAGAATTCGATAAATATTAAGCGATTTCCATACATCGAAAAAGCATTTTCTCGTTTTGCACCACCTCAAACGACCGATGAGAATTTAAATGAGAAAGCCTAAAATAGCAAATCCAAATTTGATCACAACCAAAAATATTCGTAAATATAATATATAAAATATGCATTTTATGTTCAAAAAACATGAGAAAAGATCGAAGTTTTAGGATACATGCCAAAATCTTATATTGCATAATGTGAAAAAAAATTTCAATAATTTTTGAATTTTTTCATTGCAATCGAAACGAAATGCAAAATAAATTAAATAGCATCATCGCTTTTATACGGCGAACACACATTTCACCTCCATTAAAACATCTCGCTTGCATCTCAGAACTCAAATTAACAACCAAACTTCTCCAACCATTCATATCCTTTCGCGAAACTTTCGACAACCCTAATTCTCGGTTTACGCGTGTTTTACATACCTGCGGCACAGCCAAGCACATGGCGACCACCCATATAGCGACGACGAACTTGATGGCCCTCGACAATTTGGACATGGTGTGCGACAGGAACGGATGGCATATGGCCACATACCTCTCGACGGTGAAAGCTGTGATCGTCAAAACGGTGGCATTCGCCGAAGTTTCAGCGGCGAAGCCTTGAAGTATGCAGAACGGCTCGCCGAAGATGTACGGGTACTTGGACCATATGAGGTACATCTCCGTTGGTAGTCCGCTGATTAACAACAGCAAATCCGACACGGCCAGGCTGAACAGATAGTAATTGGTTGCCGTGTGCATGGATTTGTTCCTCGAAATTACTATGCACGTGCTCACGTTGCCGATGACTCCGGTTATGAAGATTAAAGCGTACACGACCGTGATTGGTATCACTATGTATAAAGAATCACGTATGGGTCCCCATTCACTGGTGTTAAGGGCACCGTAGTCCGAAAGTGGGTTGTTTTCATTGTTCGTCACGTTGTATATGTTGTCGAAATAGTCGGCTAAGGAAGAGGACGCCCTCTCGCCTAGGGTCTCCTCATGGGAAACCATTGTTGGATCGTTGTTCACATGTCACACATAGAGAAAATTTCCATTAATCGAAAGCAAACATTCTTGTTGAAATATGCGCATTTTATTGTAGCGATCAATAATCGTCACATCATGTTATGAAGCGTTTATTCAAAAATTTCATTTCACATTCGAAACACGCCCGTGAACAATGGACGCGTTCTTCATGCATTATCTTTGGTGAATCGAAGTACTATTTTCAGAATCTCTTCCGTTAGCGAAGGCACATTAGAGCTGGTGAACTTTTATTTCGGGAGCGTCTCGCACATCTGAAACAAAAGATGAAAATAATTGTGAATGTATGATTCTCATTATTATCGTAGTACGAATCGTTCTGTTTGAAACGAAATCGTTTGATATTGTACGTGCCGCTGGCGATGACACGTTGAAGTGGAAGTTGGCATCTCGATGTCAATCTAATATAAACAAGCTACGAACTGTAAATCAACAAAAGGAAACTGAACGTTACACAGATACGATTCTTTGTCGTGCTTTATTGATTAAATTTTAAAGCGGCTAAGAATGTCTGATGGAAACGGTTAGTCGTTTAGGTGTTGATTAAACTTCGGCAGACTTATCGAAAGTAAAAAGAAACCTCTTCACAATGTCTTTATTTTTAGATGTTCCGCGTTCAATGTCGTTCTGTAAAGTGTAACTACAAAATTCATTAAGTTCACAATGGAGTGCTTTTCAACCGATTGAGCATTTGGCTCTTTTTAATGTGATATTAAAAAAGTCGGCGAATAATTATTTTGTTTCAGATAAATACATGTTCGTGAAGTGAAAAAGTATGAGGATATTAAAATTTTGAAGTTGAAATTCGCCGTTCGGTTTACCAGCACGATCGTATCATAATTCAGTTCATTAAATTAATTCAGATTTTTAATTAAAATAAGATTAAATTTACGATTTTAATATTTCGGAAGATGAAGCATTCGTGTAACTTTTTTTAATGGCAACATATAAAATTGGTTCATAAATAAAACTTCAAAGAATAATACGTAGAGTCAAAATTAAAAAGGAAATATTTTCTTTGATATATGAAAGGAATAGTTGTGATTTACAACCACCAGTACTGCATAATAGACTCGAATTTAGTATAATATTCTCATAAAACGTGGTATATTTTCAGGACGGAAATCTTTTTATGCTGTATTTCCACATAATTTTTCACGATTTGTGGGATTGAAGCTATGACTTATGTGGTGGAAGATATTGAAGGATTTGATTGGTAGAAAATGAAGATTTACTCACTGTAATATCCTAAAATATACAATTTGTTTTTTTTTTATATAAATATAATTACAATGAGATCGTATCTTGTGCATAGGTCAAAATTAGCTTCAAAGAAAAGTCCATAAAAGCTTAACAAGCTTCAATGTCACTATATAGCAGACGACTCTTTGAAGAATATTCTCATTTACGTTAACAACTTCAACATTTTTTTGTTATTTTTTAGTCTTTTATTACTTTGAAATTTTTAATAAATATGGAATTTGAAAGATACGCACGGGTATGTGTTAAGTTTTATCGTTGAGATAAAGTTCAACAAGTTTTTTTTATTGTCAGTAGAGATATAAAGAAAAACTTTCGAAAGTTCAACAAAATGTTTGAAAGAAAACAGATAATTAGAATTGTGAAAAGATTTTATCGTTTTTATTTAATTTAAAGGTGAAATTATTTGAATATAAACGACCTTACCGAGCTATCATCGAATATTTCTTTTCATAGCGAACAATTAAAATTAGACCGCATTATAGAGTGCGTGCCGAAGGATAAGAATAAAACAGTTTATAAAAACAAAAAATAAAGTAAAATAAAACACATTTTCAAGATCCAGCCATTGTAAATGCGAACTGTCAGTTTGTTTGATTTATATGGTAAACTTCCCAGGAGCGTTTTCATGGATCGTTGTAGATCTTTATATTGTTGTACAATTTACTGAAGTGAACGTTCACTTTGTGCAGTTTAACTAGATTATAAAAGAGGTGCATAATACAATTTAACTGTAATTGAAGATTCTCATGTGCACATATAAAAGAATTGAAGGATAATTTGAACGTTTCCTTTTTTATGACCGGAATAATTTCAATGAAAGTTTATTTTTTATAAAGTTAAGTCAATGAATAATATGGAAAAATTATCGTATATATACATATTATATTATATATATATATATTCGGGTTGTTCTAGCACTTAAATACCAAGAAACATAATAATTATTTATTACATAGAACAAAACGAGAATTAGGTAAATGTTCGGTACGAGTCTGGTTTACATAATGTCCTAAAAGCAATTTATATTGCACAGTTAAAATCATTGGGCGTGTAGTATCCAGCTAAATTTGTACACAATTAAATTCGACAATTGTTTCCCTGATTACAAATCGGAAAAAATAACCGTTTAATTCGTCTAAAAAAAGAAACAATCAAACAACTTCAATTAACAGCGTTCTTTTTGTTCGCGCTCTGTCCTTATTGACCGGGTCATGCGCCCCAAAGTCAACAACGATTATCAAGAGGGCATCGAATATTTCTCTTGCTTAGGCTATAAACAGTATTAAAATGGGTCGTATATTAAGTCGACACATTGTTTTGCCGCTTTCAGTGTCAGGCCGTAACTCAACGTACCTGAAACAGACTGGAACTGGGCGACGCGACACAACGAACGTTGCACAACAACAGCAACGATGCAACTCAACAACGCGATACGTATCCTATTATATATACATAAATTGCATCGCTATCTGATCGTTGGGACCTGGGATGAAATTTGATAGAGAACGCCCACAAATCGTATAAAATATCGGTTTTTGTATCAGTCTATCGGATGCCTCGCGTTACATGAGCAAAAGCGGATTTGTGTCGAAATTTTGCGAAATATTGAAATATTATGACGTGCTGCGGACTTTCGATTGATAGGAAAATTTATTCAGTAAACGAATCTTTGGATTTTCTACGGAGTGGGAAAATGCTTTGGAATATGAATGATGTATTGGAGAATGAGATTTATCGCATTTCCATGACTAATGAACTCGTGTGATGAATTGGGTCGGAGCATAAATTTCGTTAATTCTTGCAGCGTAAATAGTACGCTCTGAAAGGTAGCGCTTAAGTCGGCAT
>JAOXNN020000086.1:3717924-3729716 GCA_028571205.2 Hydropsyche betteni | reverse complement strand
ATTTTTCGGATTATCTAGACGAGCCAGATAATCAGACGTCTACTTTACTTTTTGTAAAAGAGAGTTTGAGGAATTTTTTCACGGCGAACAGAGTACGCGTCAAATGCAAATTATGTGTAGGGGGATGTATTGTAATATTCATATTATGAAAATTCCTTTTTCAGCGTAAAGAAAATATTACGTAATATTGACTATAGAAATGATAGATCTATGAAAGAATTTATATATTAAAAAAATATGATTTTATTTACTCATATAATATAAGGGAAATAGAATATAAAGCAAATAGTTAAATTTATACGTTGTTGTCAAAACGCAATTGAATGAAAATAACCAAATTTTCTTCCATCTCTCTATTTTTTATACTCTATTCCAATTAATTATCTAGAGATAAAATAATATGAATAAAAATTCGGCAGTAAGGTGAATTTCACGTCCGAACGATTTCCGTATCCATAGTCGGGGACTCTATCGTTTTCGTTTCTACATCATTAGTTTTTAAATTCTTATTTTTCCTAATTTATTCTTATATTATTATATTTCTTTTATATATTTCCGTCGCAAACAAGCGGGGAAAGATACTTTTTTCATTTTAGTTCTCTACTGTTTGCCGAGTTGTCAACAGGCATTTCGCTTGTTATATAGTCCGACTGAATGCGAGAAGTTGTCAAAATTTGCTTTACTTCCCAGAAAATGCGAAGCCGCATCTGAATATCAAAGGCAAAATTTATTGCGGTTGTTTCATCAAAACTTCTTCGATAATTCGACACAAACTTGAATTGAGTAGAATAATTACCATTCTCAAAAAAAAATGTGTTTGACAGTAAATGTCATGTTAAAACATTTTATGGTGCACGAATAGCCAATGAATTTACGAGCGTGGTTTGAGTTTGTCTAATATGTGCTACTATCCACTTGGCGGTCTCGAAATAATGTCGGCCTAAGTTTTCAAGCTTACAGACACATATTTTCAGGTAATTCGAACAGATAAATTTGTTTCAAGCGAGCCAAATAGCATAAAAAATTTTAACTCAAGGTTTCCGATCAGAAGTAGCACTAGAAATAGCACATGGAAAAGAAATTCGACCATTGAACGCTAAATTAACTCATAAATTGTAATACGTGGCAACTAAAATGAGAAAACAAGTAACAAAAGTAATTCCCTACTCGCTCAAAACTATACTATTAAGATCAAAGGTTTTATCTCTGAAATTGTCAAATTATAATTCTAAACATTACTCTTCAAATAATATTTTTAAATTAGCCTGAAAAGTTCGTGATACAATTTTTACCAACTTATGAAGATGTTTTACCAAAATATTATATAAAATTAGGAGTAGTCTAATTCTAATTAAATATCCAATTTTAAAATAATTTGCACTGAAGAAAATTAAAGTGTGTAATCAAATTAAGAAAAAACCTTCAAAAGGTTTTCCGGTGGATTAGGTTAATGATTACGTTAATTTAACGATTGTGAAGGGCTGAATTATAAAAAAATAATATGCTACAAATTATAAGATAATGAACACTTTTCTCATCCTTTTTTATAATACTACTTTCTTTTTTCTCAAAAAAATTTTGTAAAATGAATATTTACAATGCCATATTTATACAGTTGAATGGGAAATCAAGATATCCGTATCTTTGTTTTGTAAAATCCCTATTCGAGAAAATTGCCGACTCGCTTAAATCGCATCATCTTACTGGGATAAAAGGGTATTTTTATAAAGCCGTTTTAGTTATTATATCCCCCTTTATTCTATTGAGTACTGCTTATTGTTAATGTTGTTAAAATTGTTCTGTTTTTTAGTATTTTGATACTAGAAACAATTCAGTGAATAAAAAAACATTGAGGACTAGAAATCGATGCATTGTCGTCATATAAAATTTATTATTTCATTCGTTCACTGTTATTTTTGGAGTTATAAATTTTTAGTGAAATTGGGGCATACATATTCGATACACGTATCACTTTTCCGAGGTCTCGAAGAATTTACGGCTTCGAAGAAAGCAACTGGACCGTATCTCTTAATTTTGCAGGGCCGTTTTGAAGGTAAGAGAAAAGGGTTGCCGAAAGATAATCGAGATACGTGACGTCATCTTATCTTGATTTTTTTCTCTGTTCCGAAGAATTGGTCTTTTCGAAACCGCCTTGTTAGTTGTCGATGTGATTTGCTTGGCTTTTGTCCGATATTTTCAGATTCGAATCGGCTTTGATATTGTTACGCACGTCCCATATATGTATTACAAGTACGGAAAATGAAAATATTTTCTTTCAATAAGCAATAAACAACTTTTATCGAGTCGCATATTTGTGATTTTGAAAACAAATGTTTGTTATGGATGTTTCATTTTCAAGGAATTTTTTTTCACCCATACAAATCAACGATTTGTGAACGTGTCACTGAATTTTATTGATGTAATCAAATAGAAACGTACAATACAGACATATTAATGGGAAAAGCGTCTTAAAAGAAATTTATAACGACAATCTCACTTTTTTATTTTATTCGCATTTTATTTATAAACGCGCATGTATCGGGAAGCGGACGACAAATTCGTCGTTTAGTGTTACTCGTTTTTCCCTCAACGTACGTGAGGAAACTATCATAAAGTAGAGGTTTAATTTCGGGACTTTTTTGCGTGGGTGACAAACCTAATAAAGAGTTTTTCGTGGCGAGGTCGCATTCCGGCATTAAAATGGGGAAAAGGCCTTATTTGAATCAGAAAAACCAATATCGCAAGAGGCGGACGTAGCTTGGCGTTTAGAAACATGTAATACGAAAAATGTAATGGAAGCATGTAAATTTTTTTATAAACGAATATATTACTTTTATGGGAATCTGTGAACCGCAAATTGGGTTTAACAACAAAGTCAAAAGATTGTGTTTTACTCCTCGAATTTTTTTTTATTCATTTGTGCTAATGATTTTTAAAATATTTTCTTAATACAGTTTTTCGTTTCATGAACCGTTAAAAAAGAAAATTTTTCGGCTAAATATTCTGAAAAGAATTTACGCGAAAACATAACAATTCTTCGAAGAAAAAAAATGGTTGAATAAATATCATATTTCATTTATATGCGCAGAAAAGTCGATAATGAAAAACAGATGTAAAATTTTCCGCGACTCATTCTATGCATTTATTTTTCATAATTTATTTCATCATGCTTTTAAATGCATCTTTGTATAATTAAAAACATTTTAAATGCCATTTGAATGTTTTAATCATTGACAATTTAAATAAAAGCTTTTTAATTAGGTGCATTTGAAAGTTTTAAAATGTAGCTTATTTACATATAAATTCATCATTTTCCCGAGAATAAAGATTCAAATTAATTAAATACAAACATAATATGCAGTCATTATATTATATTTATGCAAATATTCAGATATTTGTGAAAAGCTATGAATTTTCAATAGGAACACCAAGTAAAAGGGAAATAAAAGATTTTTATTTCTTTTAACCAAAAATTTACGGTTACAACTGTCGTCAGCTTTATCTCAAAATTTTCTGGCTTTCCAAGGGCTTTCTTTAGTTTATTGCATAATTAAAAATACGAAACAGCAAAAATTATTTTTAAGGCTTTTGTCAACTTTTTTACGAATGTTATTTTGCTTTTGAAATAATATTATGAAAATGTATTCGTAAAAAAAAACAAAGAAAAGACGAAACCAATAAAATTCGTAATTTTTAATTCGTTTCACTTGATTTCAATTACCCTTCGTTGTTTTTTTTTCTCTTTATCTTAATACTTTGGTCGAATTCAATACTTCATGAAATTTGAAAACATTTTCACATGTATTCTGTGATTTTTCTATTTATAGCATCTCCAAACACCCAGAATGGTCTTTGATAGATAAAAAGTCTATCTAATTCAGTATATCACTATGTAATTCACGATAAATTGGTTTGCGTAGAGTTGATTATAGTTATTTTTATTGGACATGTGTAGCCAAATAGCTCAGGGTTATACAAAGTTCAATTTTTGTTTTTTTTGATCGATTAATTCATAACGATGTCAGGATTTTATATAAAATAATTTTTGGAACATATTTAAACTCAAATAAAATTTATATTTAACCAGGAAAAAGAAAATTAGTTTTACTCTGTATTCAATATAAGTCGCTGTAACGAAAGGGTGTGCAATTAATCTAACTCCGACATGTTGTCGACAGACGGTCTTTATTTTGCCTTTTAATTTTCCGCAATCCAACTTTGAGCTATTTTAAAATTTAAGCATTATTTTTTATAATATGAAAACGCACAGAGAATTAAAAAGATATTTATAACGTTCCTTTTCCAAGCAAATATAAAATACATTGAAAACTAGGTTACGATACACGTTAAGTCGGATGCGTTTTTTGGGATAATTTATGATTGTCAGTCGAGAAGAACATGACGAAGAGTCTAAAAATTGTTTTTGTATCTAAAAAGTCTGGTTTGAAATCGTATTCAGAAATAGAAATCGAAATCAATGTGTGCCAACGCGCGAACGTATGACACTCGTAAAAAATAGTGTAAATAAAAAATGAACTAAAGAAAAGCTAATTAAAATCGAATATTTCGTATAAAATAATTTAATACCTGAACCTATAGAAACAATTTGCAGCACAATAAAAGATTACATACAAATTCAAGCAATACGATAAAGCAGACCAAAAGTAAATAGAATACCTCGTCAATTAATAGCACTCCTGAAATTGGATCCATCATATGACGCTGCACTTAACCATAAAAGGTTTTTTATCAATTAAAAGGTTTTGTATCTGCAGCGCAAACAAAAATCATTTTCGTGAGAACTTGGAGGCATTATCATAAATGAAATGTGTCTCGCATAATGAGCGAATGCCATCGGGCTGAATCGTACATTCATTTTCACATTTTTATCTTACTTAATGTACGGTTTATTAAACAGAAAAACGTTTTACGTTCGAATAAAAGTATTAAACGGCAAATAAGACAATCCTATGGACGTTCACTGCAGGAGATCCCACATGATGAACGTTTTAGTGCCATACAATTTATCACGCAGTAAGGGCAAGGTCGTATCTATAAAAGATCCCTTCACACAAAATTGGCAATCCCTTACAAAGTCGTTAACCGTAAAATATGACGAATAAGTACACTGGCCATTCAATTGGTTATAGAAAGGCATAAAGTGAATTATTTGCAGCCTTCACTAGACGGTACGTGTAACGTTGGCCGATAAAGCCGTTTGATACGTGGCACAAACGTATATAAATGATCGAAATTTGCATAGTTCCTACCGCGGATGTTTTGATTAAGGCTTTTAGTCTCTGTAGATTAGGGAAAATAGGTTGAATTCGTGTCGAATGTTGAATTTTACATGTGATGTTTAATAAAGCTAACTGGAAACAAATCGTTACAGTGTATACGAAACTTACGAGAGTAATCAATTTGAAAGATACGTATCTATTAAAAATAAACATACTGAATGGAACAAAACATACAAGTAAAAAATTAAAATCGTTATTATAAAATTTTGTAACAAAAATAATTTAAAATTTGGATTTCAACCGATTTCAAAATTTTTGAAATTTCCCCGATGAATACAAAGTCAAGCGATTCTCTCTCATATATTTTCCGATGCAAATGGCACCAATTTAGTCAGGGTTTTGGTGAAACGTGTGTGGCGGGTCCCTCCAGCGCACCTCGATCGGGAAATTATACTCGACAGGACTATAACGAGCTCTCTATTTGAAAGTGAAAAAAGAAAATTAAATGAAATGACGGCGAAACGAAAGGATCAGAGGCAAAGTCCCGTAACGATACGTTCGCCCTTTGAGATTTGGATAAATGGGAACGTGGCCCACATATCGTCCTGCGTGACAACACAAAGCCGCAGTAATTGATTTAATTTGGGATTCTTTCGGACTGTTTCAATCTCACCCAGGAGAAATTTACTTACGTGGTCAAACTTAGAGTTAAATGTCGACGTATGTACGGGGAAAATTTTGCTTTCGTTGCGGTTAAAAAAGTGTCGAGTTCATATCTTCTTAGTAGAAAAATTAAAGATATTTACTTTGAAGGATAAATTGTGAGAAAAAAAATCATTTTAAAAAGTATCATAAAAATTCTAGTTTTAAATTTATCCTTTGTTGTTTGTATAGTGATTTTGCCTCGGAAAAGTTATGTTTTTCGTGGCAAAAGTAACATTTGTAGAAAATTTTAAATTTCGAACAATTGCATTTGCCCGTGATGATGTAATATTAAACAAATAAATTCGGGATTCAAATTTATTATCTTTGACTATTATATACTTAGAATATTTTTTCGACGAAAACTCAACAAACATTAAGTATTTAAAAACAAAAGTAATAAAAAAACTTGATTACCTTTTAATATAATCAATTAAATGTTTTAAGTTAAAAATAACCACCTGTCAATATCTCATAGTACTAGAATTTTATTTTCGGTGTATAAATGAAAATAAATATATTCTTCAAAGTGTAACTCATTCGACATTTAAGACAAATCATCTTCATTGTAAACAATTATTTCTCGAATAATAAAATCATCAAGGCCATAAATATGAAATTTTAAACGAATAATAATAAAATAAACTTTAACAAATCAATTCCTCAGATTTAATGTGCCTGGTAATAAAACAGACTTTATGAAATATTTACACTGAACGTTTAAATATCACGGGAAATCCGTGCTGAATCGCTTCAGAGGAAACGTTAAAACACATTAAAGAGCAGATCTATGAAAGCAAGCTTATTTATTTCCAGCAAATAATCAAACTTTTATTTATACCGAATAACTAAATGCACGACGCAAATTCATACGGAACGACTTTTTAAATATGAAAAAATGCACACGCGAAAACTTTTGAATTGCGCGAGTTTTCCGCGCGTAATCAGAATCTACGTGGAAAAGCGGCGACAACGAGCCGCCTAATATATGCAAATTTCCTCATATCGCTACTGCCTTTGTCAGAAAAGAAAAATTTAGGACGTGGTGCGATTTCAAAATGCGATTTTCTTCGCGTGCAGCCTACGTGCACTAGCTGGGGAAACTGCATTTTCCGTTGTGCAAGTGTGCCACGACATGATATAATCATTAGAATGAACTCAGAATCCGACTTCGTTATATTATATAAATACGAGTAAATAACTGAATAACGAGACGGAACATGGTCGTAAACGTGTCGGAAAGATGATTGATGGCGTTAATTGAAAGTAGGCTCTGGGTGAGAGGACGGGTGTTTTTGGCCATTAATGCGGTGATAATTTTCGTTAATTTACATGATCTACAGTCTGTTGCTTTCTGTATGAAAATTGGAAAAATTTATCAGGTTCGCAGAAGTATCATTTGCTGGGAATACAGCCAAAACGTTCTATTTCAGAGTAAACCGAGCGGAATTGACTGTTATTGCTTCAGGTCGATATCAGTCAATCGCTTACAACTGACAGTGATATCGAATGTGATTGGAAATAATACAGTTTCAAACTATACTTGAAATGTTTATATGTGTTTGAAACCAATGAGAATTTTCGTTTTGTATTTATATTATTTTTTAATAAAAATATTTGTGATATTGAGTTTTTTTTGTTACCATATTATTCAAATAAATATTATTAAAATTTCATTTTGCATACTTGTGTGTCTATAATTCGAAATTATATTGAAAAAACATCATATGTGACAAAAAAAAATTCCAAGAAATTCGTAATACAATTTCGAAGTATGTTTTCAAAATATATTATAATATTCCATACAGGATGAAAGACATTTATTTTCCCAAAAAATTTGATAACTAATAATTTTAAAATATATCCTTTATTTTTTATGGATAAAAAATCGCTTGCATAATTGAAATCTACCGCATTCAAATTTATCGAAAGGTTTGCTTTTTAGTGATGATTGCCGCATAAATTTGGTTAGGGGATGTAGAAAACGGCTCAAGGTCCAATCAGTGTTTTCGGGAAACGATTCTTTTCGGTGACTATCAGCGATCTCTATTGGATTTTAATCGGCAGTTTGGAAGGTCTATTTTGGGGTAGAAATTGCTTAGAGAGGCGGTTGATTGTTTCTTCCATTTCGAAAAGGTGGAACCCTCACGATTTGTCGATAAATTTATCAGAGGAGCAATAACATTACGATGACCCGCACGAAACTGATACCAGATACTAAATTGACTCCGTTTGTATTTATACAATGGTTTCAAAACATGCAAGTAAAAGTTATGGATTTGTACTCCGTTTTGTTTTTTTTACATTTTGTGTAAATAATAATACACTCAAGACTAGAGCAGCGAAAGCAATTTATTCTTAAAGAGAGAGAAGCAGACAAAGGGGGATGTAATGGCACAATTTTGTACGCAATTTACGGACAAAATTGTACACGGTGAGACACATGACTGATTGATACTATTCCACCTGAAATACCAAAGTATCTTATATTAAAATAAATTTATTAAAAATACATTGTATATGTATGCAGTAATGAAAGCCTCATTTTCATAAAACATATCATATTTTCAGAACATTAATCATATTGAATATTTTGTGACTTCACGTTTCTTAAAACTGCTTTCAATGCGAAAAACTTTATAAAATTTCAGATAACAAAATCATATTAAAACTTTTTGTTCGAACAAACCATGAATAAGTACTTTCGTATTTCGTATATAAGATTTTCTATTTTATACAGTTGAAATCGAAAAATATCTCAAACGATTAATTATTTTCAATGTAATAAATAAAAATTTCATCGAAAATATATTAATGAAATTAAATATTTTGAAAGTCTAAATGACAATTTATAAATCGATATTTTTTTCACTATGTCGCAGAAAGCAAACTTTCACAAAAGCAAATACTTAAAAACTCACAAAATTTCCCCCCAAAGATCCACACCGAGCGAAGAATTCGAAAAGCGAATTGTTTTATGAATTTTTCCTGCCCCTAATCCTTGAAAAAAATGAAAATTTCATTCGATGAAACCAAACGAAAAGTTGGAAAAGGCGAGCATCGATAAGGGTCGCCATTCGTTTAAATTACGATCGGAAAAGCGAGCACGCAACGAGATACCCCTGGCCTGAGGAAAGCGAAGATTTTCCCTCGCCCGACTGTATTTGGATATTATCCCCGACACTGATGCTCACTTTGGCGATTTTACGTTTTTCAATCCGCTCATAATTCGATTGGCACCGAGATAAAAATTCGCCCTTTCGCAGCTTCGGACTGTTTGCATGTTGGCGAGAAATAAATACGTCGGCACTATAAGGAAACGATAGTGCTTTCCAGTTTTAAGGGCTCGTCTCGTTTGGAGGGTTTATTGCCGCTTCAATAGGGCTCATTTTCATTTAAGGCGTTTTTTTAAATTAGGAATTTTCAAACTTTGTAGATTTATTTCTATTTTTAGTGTTTACACTTTGGTGAAAATACACTTCATTATTTGATAGAAAAACTTCAGTATAATGTTTTTATTATGACTATTGAAAATGTGGTATTTTATTACATACAATTTGGCTCAATAAAAGTATGCAACATAATTAAGAATATATAATAAGAAATCAAGTAATTATCGTTTGATCATTTGCGCTATAATTTCACAAAGATGAACTCTTAAGTTAATCAAGAGAAGTGTTTAAATTTTCATCAGACTTTCAACAGATCTTGTATTATTAAGTTATTTCATTTCGGCGCCATCCTTCCTGTAAATGTTTTGTGACAAACATGAACTAGTGTTGAAATGACCCATTAAGATGGTCCGCAAAGTTTACAATGTTGATGAACAGACCCAACATTAGGAAACTTTAACTGCGATATAAAACGAGGGATGCATTCTTTTCATAGGGTCGGAACTAAAAACGAAAATAGTGTGCAAAGTGCACATGAAAGCCAATTTGGGGTTAAACAATAAAAACGGGACGATAAGAGACTCAAATAAAAATCATACCGTGCGAAAACGCGTAACTTTGGTATGAGTTCCAGTAAAAGTGTGGAAATGCGATATAGAGAAAATGTATTTTTTCGTTTATGTACGAAAGTACAATTTCGAATATATTTTCACGGGAATATAATATAATAAAAATGATATTCACACGCATCAAATTTACATGTCGTAATAAAATACCGAAAATATATGGAAATGTGAAAGGTTTCCACCATCAATCAACGACAATCTTATGCATTTTCACAAAAGAAAGAGTAACGATGTTTTCCTGTTGATTTGCTTCCAATCGAAAAAGCTTACCCTGTGAAGGTAAAAAAGTCATATCTCAAATGATATATTCATATCTCTCTCCATCCCTGTTGTTATCGTTCGATCATTAATAATTCGTTTTCCTTCCTGATTTCGTGGTCTGAATCCATAATTGAAGCGAGTCAAGTACGTGCCCTGTTTTGTTCGCATTGTTTATTTATTAAACGCAAATGATTCGTAAAGAAATATTCCTCAAAATGGTATTATTAATTGAAATACGATTTAGAAAAATATAATTTAAGTGAGAATCGTAAGCGTGTCGGCATGAATTTATAAATCATTCTTCATATAAAATTTTGTGGCAGATACCTGGCATTTTTATGATTAATGAAACTATGTACGTAACATCTGTTACGATGTTGCTATGAATCTGAATAGTGGAATTGGTTTTATTTTTGAAATAGTTAAAAATTATTGGATTATATATATATAATATTTGTATAATTTTGATCTAATGAAATAATAAATCAAAGGACGACCGCGTTTAGTATTATATAATATAATAGTATTCTCCACATTTATCACAATTCTACTAATTATGTGGTTTTCATTCAACTATGATTGTGAAAAGCTCAAACATATATTTCGTTGTGATTTTGATCTAGTAATCATCCGTTTAAATATTATTTAATGATAGTATTGTGGTAAGCATGCGTCAAAAGATCGCTGTAAAAGTGTAAACTATAAAATTTAACAGATATAAATTTGTGGTTAAAACATTTTTACGTTTTAAGAACAGTGTTTTGCATGAAAAGAAACAAAGCAAAAAATAAAACCTTTCATTCCAGGCAATAAACTAAATTTTGAAGAGTCATCTATTCAACGTTGGCAAGAGAACAAAGCGAACGTACTCATAGGTCAAAATCAAACAACTTCCTCGCAATTTATATGTCTATGATAAAATTGATTTTTTTTAATCAGATTTTACGGTAGTTTTCAGGAAAATCGAGCTTTTATTACTATATATCAAAGTAGGCTTAACATAAAAGGTCCAAGGATAAATTTTAGGGTACTCGTATGTTTGACAAGCTCCTCATAGAACAATACTGATATAAAGAATACAATATGATAAATATTATTTTAGCTAGAAACCATAATATTCATATAAAATAACAATGAACAAAGCATTGAAAATTATTAATGCTATTATCATTCAACATAAGTTTTATTTGTCTTTCAATAACAATATCGGCAATCCCCTATCCCCTATATATAATAGCGGATTTCTGTGTGTGTGTCCGTTTTTCTGTGTCGATGACGCTCGCGACTTTCTTTTTTCTTTTTTTTATGATTATGATGATGTCGTCAATAACAAATGAACTGGTTTTATTAATTAAATATAAATATTCAAATCGAGTACTAGCATTGGGTAGCTTTTACCTTTGGATTCGCTTATATGTCACAAACAAATAACAAATGAACTATTTTGATTTTTTCAATTAAATATTAAATATTCAAATCGGGTACACGTTTCGAGTTCACACAATCAGGTTTTCACATTTTATCGTTTTCCGTTTCTTAACAAAACCACAGCCGATGTTATTAACATCGGG
>JAOXNN020000086.1:3687329-3717824 GCA_028571205.2 Hydropsyche betteni | reverse complement strand
CCCCCCCCCCCCCCCCCCCCCCCCCCCCCCGAGAGCCCCTCCACCAAATTCCACCGCCTCCCACCTCATAAAACACCCGGAATCACACCGTGACCCTCCACGACGCGCGTCCGATCTAACACCCCCCCGCGCCCCTTTTTCCCCGTCCGCCACAAAACCTCCCCCCCCTTACCCCCCCCCACGGGCCTCCATCGAAGGTTCTGTTTCGGAATTGTTCTGTTCGTGCAAACAGTGTGCTTCTTCTATTTGACTTTGCGAATCCGACACGTTTCAAAGATTGGTCTCGGTTTGGTGTTTCGGTCGTTTGGCGGGAACGTGTCTCGGGAAATAGTCTCGATGTCTTGATTTATTGTCTCGGTCTTGTCGGGTTTGGGTCTGATGATGGAGATGGAGTCGATTTTTTTTGTGGGTGTGGTTTTTTTTTTTTTTGGGCGTTTACGTGGCACGAATTGGAATTGGTGATGAACGTTCTGAATTGATTTATTATGTTCGAAGTGCTTGAAGTTAAATTAATTTAAAAAAAAAAATAATATAAATTTGGGTTATGTGATTTTATAAAAATGTCGTGTAATACAAATCTGTGTTATATGAAGTTTGAAGTTTGTAGAAAATTATCGTTTTCGTTCCGAAAAATTTCAACGTTTGCCAACACCCTTTTGTCAAATAAATGATACAGAAAATATACATTTAGATGTTTAGATAAAATGGATTATAGACGCTTAAATTGAATATCTTAATGTGTATTACGCGAAATTTCTGTATTATGAAACCGGAAATTAGGTTTCTTAACGAATTACGTAGTTTTTAAGGAGGTTATGTTTGACAATTTCACAAATCATTATCTCTTAGATCATCTAAATTTGAAAATGCTAACAGTTTGGATGACAAAAGGTATTGCTGGACCATATGTTAACTCGAAACTCGTTATGATATGGTTAAAAATTGATAAATATTATATAATTTCCAAAATACACGCTAAAATAATTTACGCACTTATAATGCATAACTTTCGAGTGAAATTCATTAAGAATCTCAGTCTTAGCACTTACAATGCATTTTTGTTCATGTTAAAATGCAAATTTGCCAATAAATAAAGTATTACCTAATTTTTTTTTCAAAACCGCGATATATAAAACGTGTTATACAAAAATAGGTCACAATTCATTAACCGTGTTATATTAAAATCGAATTATACAAGACCCGAGTGTATTCTACTGAAAAATCTGGATCATTTTATCTTTTTAATTATAAAAAACAAAAGATTTTCATTTTTTTTAATCGTAAAATCGACTGAAAAGTTCGTTCTTTATTCTTTTAAACTGTTTCCGTTCGAGATTTTCAGATTTGCATTCTCTTTGGATGTGAATAATTCAAGTATCTAAAAGTGCATTAATGCAATATCATCTGAAAGATATCGAAAAAAACCGGATCGAACTCAAATTGAATTCTTCGGTCCATTATTTAATCAAAGCACCGCCATATCGATATCGAAACATAATTCCACTTTTATCCCTATTCCAATATTTTACTTTTGGATCATTCAATTTAAACAAAACACTCAAATAGAGCACAACTTTCCAAACGCCAAATATACAGTCGAAACATATCAAAATATTAAAGTTTTCAGCTTCTGAAATTCCATTTTCGGAGAACATCGGATTCTCAATGACACGAGAGTGTTTCGAAAACGAATTTACCAAGACTCGAACGCAATAATGAAAAGTCTGAAATGCTGAAATTTTTAATTAAACAACACACACGTGTACGTATTGCTCTCATCCCTTTCAGACCTTCATCCATTTTCAGGAGAGTCGTTCGCACGACCACAAATGAAGGTCGTTAAAAGGGATATTTTATATGTGTGTACGTTTGTATTTATTGATGTTAACGTGTGAATATGTGTGGTCATGTGTTTTATACGTATAACGATGGTTTATTTGAGGAAATTAGGTTCAAAATCTACAATTTTTTTGTATTATTTCTATTATTAAAAACAATCTTGATAGTTTGAAATCTCAGTACTGATAACAAATGTTATCTTTAGTTTTAATTGAGATGAAATGTATAATTAAAAATATGCAGAACATTATAAAGGTAAAGCTTAAAGCCTTAAAGAAATGATAGGTCGTGTAACCTTATTTTGAAAATCAGTTATATTTAGACTTTAAACAGAGAAGTTTTAAAAAATATTTGAAAACTTTGGGCTTTTAAATAAGAAAAAACCCCAATCTCGTTTTACTTCAGTAATTTTTCGATTTTAAGGATTAGATACAAAGTAAACAAAAAAAAGTTTGCCGGCCATATTTTCTTTCATTATAAAATTATTAGTATGCAAGTGTGAGATTTAGGATTTAAAAAAAATAATAATAACTCAAAAACTATGATACTAAGGTATGTTTAGTTTGAAATGTTCCAAATAACATGACCTATCACCTCTTTTAAGCTTCAAAGAGACCTTTGTAATACTGTATATAAAGTCATAAAACGAACAACTTTCAATAAACTATTAAATACAAAATTAAATATTGAAAATTGTGAGGTTTGATCCCGAAACTCCTATATATTTGTATTTGTACTTTAAACTTCACACCCCACTTTCGTGCCTCATCCCCATTACCAGATTATCCCTCATTTGTACTGAGAGTAATAAAATTTTCGAGGTCGTATATATCATCTGTATTAGTACTTTTGTTTTTTTATTGAGGTCATTACGATTTCAAGATGGGCCGTAAAAAATTTAGATTTGCCGAAAATTTTCATCTAAATCTGTTTTGTAATACACGAATTTTGAATGGATTACATGTTGTAATCGTTCTCTTCGAAACGAATTAGTTTAATTTGATTATTTTGTTAAATGAAAATCTCGGGAGACATGTTTAGTGATTATTATAATATTATTTGTATTTGTGTGATAATATTTATATAGTAAATTCAAATGTTAAATATTTATGTATAAATTATCTATTTCGGATACGATTGTGTATTTCAAAGTTAATCTTTTGGTCAAATCTAACTGTATTTACGTCAAATTAATGCTAGTTGAGTAAATTTTCAATCAAATTAAGCGGTTAATTCATGTATTTTATAATCATCAAATTAACTTATAATTGAAAATTTATAGTTAGAATAACTTAGTTTTATTGATATTCCTACAAAATAAACGCTATTTCAAAAATATTTGAATACTAATTCTCTGATAACAATAGATGAAATATAATTTCATGATAATATAAACGTAAAACATATAAATTTTCGTTTCATGTACTACGTAAATATTATATGATATTATATACGATATTATTTCGTCCTAACGTGATGAAATTTTCGATTCGGTAACTCTTGTACGTGCTCGTTTGGAATTTCGCCATGTTTTTCGCGCATTTAACACTTTTACGTATTTTATTTTCATTTATTTTACAAAATGAATTCGACCCGATACTTCAAGGCGAAGTAATCCCGTGACGTAAATATGACAGCAAAAGCGAAATCTTGCCCAGGCTTGACGTGGAAGATTTTCAGATCAACTATTACATTTCATCTCAAAAGAAGTTAAACGATTCAGTGGTTACGAAACTTTTTTATTGCATTAAAATATTTAAAAAAATTGTCTTTTTCAAATATGTAAATCCGATCCCTTTTTAAACGGTTTTTACATAGTTCCAAAATAACACGGTTTAAAGAAGAAGAACCTATTTTCAACATGATATATTATTAAAATATATAACAGCGGATTTCTGTCTGTTCGTTCGTTCATGTGTGTTGATGATGCTCGCTACTTTTTTTTTCTTTTTTTTTACGATGTTGAACAAATGAACTGGTTTTATTAATTAAATATAAAATATTCAAATCGGGTACACGTTTCGAGTTCACACAATCGGGTTTTCACATTTTATCGTTTTCCGTTTCTTAACAAAACCACAGCCGATGTTATTAACATCGGGCCTATATATTAGTATTAAATATTTGCCAAAAAAATATTCGGATACGCGCGTCACAGCGTTTACCCGAACCATTTTTTAACCTTCTGTATAATTTCATTACTCGTTTCCATTCACTAGACCGGTAATTGAAAGTCATTTGCATAGTTCCGCTGTAACGCGACGGATGGGCTGAAGACTTTTGATAAAAAAGATATTTAAGTATGCCTGGCATTCCCGAACGATGTTCTGTTTCAAATAAACTGTATAAGATTTGTGAATGTTGATATTACGGGTCCAATTTCGATACAATCGGAAACGAATATTTTAATTCTGCAAATAATTCGAAATATATTTCGAGTGGTATTGTGGGTCATTTTTTTTGTTCATTCATGCATACGTATATAAGATGGAACGATTGGCTAGTGTGCGTTATAATTTGAATACGAGACTGCTTTTGAATCAAGTCACATAAAGTAATGATCATTTATTTAACATATGGTGGATATTTTGTGGTGCGTATATAATGTAAAAACGACCAGTTTCTTTTTTTTCATTTATATTCTTGAAAAAAGAGATACTTAAGTAGCGCATGTTTTCACGGCCGTTCAAGTTTACTACCTTTGAAATTTTAGTGGGCGACCGCATACATGTTTCGCATCGAAAAAATAGTATATGAACCAGTGATCAGCAATCTTTTTAGCGATCGAGTAAATAATTGAAAATTTAATAGGTAAATGGATAGTATAAATGCGTTTCTTGTTTTACGATGGTAAAACAAACATAATTATTAACTCTTTCAGATTTTATCTGATATATGTATGTATGTATCTATTGTAAATTTGTTGTTTAATCATTAATTAGAAAATATTATTTGAAACTTTTAGCTATAAATACTTGGGTACTTTTCGGGATAGTAACATTTTGTTGCCAAATAACCGTCGGGTCGGCAACCACTGAGTTGTTGTCTGAAGTTTCGTCTGATGTGAATTCTTCATTCAAACTTGAAAATATTGTACTATCCAATATAGCAGGCGACACTTTTATAGTCACATAAAATATCCTAAATAAAGCGGTCGGGCTATTAAGAGAATATGCCAACCGGGAACGGTTTCGTCCTTTTTTGGATAGGCGGCAAAGGGTTGAATGTAAATTTACACATTGGCATTGCACTGTACATTTTAGGAAACTCGTTAAACTTCAAAATATTCGTGTAAAAACGTATCAAAAATCGGAATTAATTTTGAGTCATCATCATTATCATGGTCGTTTATCATCCAATACTGGGTTCCCAAGACATCTCCAAGTCTTTTTTCCTGTAATATATCAACAAATTTTGGACATTTTTAAATTAAATTTTCTTTTTAATTATAAATATTAAATATGATAAAACTATACTTCGCCAATGATATGATATAAATACAAATATACCTCTATGGCATAAGAGGTTACCCTCAAACTGCTATGGTGACTAATTTCTGGCTATTATTTTTTTAATATCCCGGAACAAGTCGAATTTCCCCTATATTTTCAGAAGATCTAAGAAGCCGGCATCCACGTGAGATAACCCCATAATCACGCGGTTTCCTTTTACCGCTAGATGTTTATCGCATACCTGCTATGCCGCAAAGTAATACCACTTCATACTATCCCTTTATACGCAGGATCTGCACGATCTCATCCTCTGCGAACGAATAATACTATAATCAAACGGTATTCGGCCGAAGTATAAAAGGGTACAATATGAAGGTGATTCGCAAGCTCCTCGAGGCCCACATCGTGTTGTAAATCGCAAAGAGTTGGACTGCTCTTTGTTCGGGGATCTGCTTATATTATTATGAAATACGGATCAAAACGTGATTATGTTGAATTGAATAAAACGCATTTAAAGTTACAAGTAATTATTACCGCATTATAAAAGTTTTTAGTTGTGTCATGCTCTGAATATGTTTGCGAAAATTTCGAATACGCGCAGGCTTATCTCAACCAATTATGGTTACGCGAATCGTTACACGTTATTACTTTGTATACGTTTGCTTTTAAATATTACACTTGTATAGTGACATTTTTATCAGTGGTAGCATGGGTTGCAAACGATTTTGCATAATGATGCGAGACTGAAATTTTATTCATAGAATTTTATTATTTTTTACATAATAGTTATGAATTTTAAATTCACCTTTGGAAAATTTCAGATTGTATGCAAAAAATTTTATGGAAATTTCCTGAATATCCAGTATTATGATTTTTATACGTGCGATTGTGTGTTCAAATTCAAAAGTTGTTCCGCTCATGGAATACGATTATTGTCTCAAATCTTAGACGCATCGTTTTTCACAAACATCGAGTGTGTTGAAAACAAGTTTTGATCTTTAAAATATTTATAAATCGAACAATTACATTCGTCCAAACGATATTGAATATTTCAAAATTCAAGATTCAATTTCTGTTCACCAAAATACACAGAACAGGTACTAATCTTCAACCCAAGAGATACATCATTTCGCCATTATATACAACAGTTTCGTGAAATTGATTTATGTAGTACTGTACTTAGACAATGCAAAGACGCGACCATAATTCATAGTCGTTTAGGAACACAAATGAAAACTTCAGAAAGCTGAAGAGCGCCACTCGGTACATTTAGAGCAGAGAGCATTTTCCTCGGAGTCCCTTATTTTCTTATTTTCAACCAATTTACAGCGTTCAATTGCGATGCGCTCTCAGTGGAATCTTCCCCAGTGATCTTTTTCTTCCGCCCACAGTCTCTTCCTTATGGATTTTTTTAAGTTTTCAACTCGTTCTTTTCTCCGTGGTGACTTTTGCGGTCTTTCCGGGGGCGGATGTAAAGCTGTTGAAGTCTTTTCGGGACTGTGTTGAGCGAAAGCATTAAATATTTTGGCGAAATTTCGACGCGCTTAGAAAGGTCTCATCATTAGACGCCCTTTGTCAGATTTCGTGATGCTGCCGTCGCTTCGAGTGAAATTCTTCGGAATGAAAAGGAAATTCCCTTACAATTTTGGCGAAATTGCTTACGATAAGGCTTCGAGTGTTTGGCGCTGGTGCGAAGAACTTGGACGTCTAAAATAAAATTGAGTGTCACCGCATCATACGAATTAAGTGTTTATATTGTGTATTTATCTTTTCTGCAGATTAAATTGAAGATTTTTATTGCGAAAAAATTTATATTCGAAGAATTATTTGTTTCGTTTAAAACAGCGTAAATAAATCCTATTTGAGAAATTCGCAATCCCTCGAATCGAAATAAAAGCGAATGAAAATTTAATAACGAATGGATTTCTATAGGATCAAACTGAATAACCATCAAGAATTAGATATTTGAAACGTTTAACAAGAAATTTTTGTTCCTATTTATATAATAATTAAAATTTTAAAACTCCTTTAACGTAGAATCAAATTATAAATTTGCAACGAAATTGGAGCGCAAACATTTTTTAGACTTAATTTACCGATTTTTTTTAGGGGCTCATAAGTGCTTTTTTCAGTTTTCGCGTGGTCATAAGCTCCCCATAAATATTTTCAACACTCAACCGAAGATATAAAACATCTTCTATAAATGGTAAAGTCGTGTTCACCAGAATCCAAAACATTTATATCCATCGACAGCTGAAAGACAGAACTTTCGCCGATCGTACAGCTATCGCGTGCACAAACCACAATTTCAACGATAAAAGGCAAATCTGGAGATCAAGATCATTAAGAAAGTTAACTGAATCAATAGTTAACATCAAGAAAGCGGAACACCCGATTTACAAACCAATTTATACGCGAAACAAAAAAGGTACGAATTACGGTCGTTCGCAAGCGCCCCCTAAATATACGACTCGAGCCTGCTAATTCCAAGACCATTAAAGAATTAAGGAGCAGTTACTCGCATCTGCTCTTTCCTTAAATAAGGTTATTAATGTCTTGTTAAGACTTGTGAAAACGTTAGTCTAAGCCGGTGAGGCAATGGGGCGGGAAAGAAACTCGAGGGCCGATCGGCTCACGATGTACTTTAAACATCGACTGGAAGCGTATAAATTTTCACAGAATTGTCATATAAAACTTTAGATATTTTCAGGCTTTTCCGAATCGTTACTTTGCTATGCGTGTCGAACGAATCGGTTCTCGAGATGAGATGGTGAAGTCGTCGATGCCGCTAAGACTTTGTTGCATGAAAAAGTTTGGTACTTTCCGATAAAATATGCCGTAAAATGACAAAGGGTAGTTGTATAATACATATACAAGTAAGGAAATTTTATGTTATCTGATAAACAAAAGATGCAGCGGTATATAAATTAATTTATATTTTTTATATAATGTAGAATGTTATAAATTAATATGCTGTATAATGAATACTATTTTATAATTAAGACGTTGTTTTCAAATTCAACGAAGTTACTCGAGGAATTTGTATTTATTCGTAAATGGAATCGTTCAATTTCACAAGAAATTCGACTGTGCTATCATGCATGATGGCTTTTAATTATTCGTAGTGTATTCTTGTTTATTTAGTAGTAAATTTTAATCAAGTCTTGAAAATGATGAGAATTTTTGATCAGTAGTAATAAATAAAAATATCGATTAGAAATAATAGTATAAAGTAGTTAAAAACAAAGAATATCTGTAAACATATTTAAAATTGTTTTTTTGTTAACCATTTTTATATCTGGAAATAATCATTAGACAGCAAAATTCTGTTTTCAAAGATTAACGAAAAGTTTTATATTCTTTTTATAGTTTTAATTGTACAGGCAAAAACGTAATAATGACGTGAATAAAGATTTATCACTCGGATTTACTCAACACTCTATAGAATAGTATCTATCTACAATATTATATTATATAGAATAAAAAAACAGTAATACAACAAGAAATTAAATTTATATGATAATGTTAATAAATACACAATTGAGTTTTTTTCTCAAGCGATTCACACTACAAATTCAATATTAATCTAATGCACATCAAAAGTACTTTTATATGAAAATTTCAATAAACACACAATTGTAATTTTTATGAAACGATTTATACTACAAATGCAACTATTACATATGCTATCTATTACATATCAAAAGTACATTTATATTATAAAATAAAATGAAACATAAAATTTTCATTAAATGACGTAAACTATTTATATAATATGACATTTTCAAACATAAATGCAAATAAAATTACATCTCCAAATGAATTTTGTACTAATTTTAACTAAAGCTAACCAAAAAAACACCTCGTTTTAATTAAGCAAACGCATGTTGTTGGTTTTTTAATTAAAATTTCATGCAAAAATGCTCTCCTTTGAACTTCCGATACACAAAACGCTTTCCTCCGCAGAAAAATTTATACACACAGTATATACACCACCCGAAAAAACAGAGAATTTTCTTTGAAACACATGTCCTAATTTAAACCATTTTTTCAACGGCTGTCAATACTTTGTATATACATCAAGCATTCGTATGGCTTCGTGGCGAAAAAATAGCGATCGGCTCGTTTACAAGAAACGATCTTCCTTTGACATTTTCCCGTCAGCGCACGTCCAACGAAAATAGCTCGACAAAAATGGCGACAAATAAAACACGACTCTTTTTTATTACCGAAGAATATGGTTCGTGTGACCATCCGCACCCCTAGTATAAAGCCTTCTGCTCATCATGGCGGATTTATTGTCACACCCGCTTCAAATCGTTTAATTCGTCTCGTCTGCCCATTCTGGTGACGTATGATCACATAAATTTGTGATAGATATTAATATCGGGAATTAGCAAGATGGCATGCCGGTAAATAAATCATACCCCCCCCATAGTAATATAGTACGTGTTCGAGCTTAATCTAATGAAATGTCGGGATCGTAAAATTCGCCGCGTAAAATAGGCGGCCGACACATTTGATTAACTTCTTTTACGCATTCGGTATTAAGATAATGACCAGCGACTAAAACTGAATTAACTCGGATTGGTATCGATGTCCTAAAAACGTCGTTAGAGTTTTTGTGCCTAATTGAGAGTATCAAAACGGAACGGTTTGCCCTCAATTAAGAAATTAGTGTAGGTCTATGTGGGGAAAAAAAGGCTTCTTTTTTTAGTGGTGGACGGTTAATTTTAATTAATTGCACCATTAACGGTGCGATGTTAGCTTTATATATTTTATATTAAATTCTAAATTTAGGGCTTTCGGATAATGGAATTATTTCGTATTGCACATTTATATAAATAAGATAATGCGATATATTTTTTTATTTTGATTTCACTTACAATATTCATTTCAATCAGAATAATATAAAATATAATCGATAATTAGAGCAAATTTTCACAAGGATATTAATCGCTTTCGATCACCATACAACAGGCACGATTCCCACAAGGATTTCGCTGTGATATAAATAAATCAATGTCGAAAATGTCCTCGGCGTAATGTGGTCTTAAATTCACGTACAGCTATTAACAATTTCCAGGCTTATGTCGGCTCCTAGGAGTCCCTTTTCCTACTTCTATCCCGACATGCCTAGGGAAAGTCCCTTACGAACGAAGTGCGTAAACAATAGAATGCCGTTCGGGACAAATATAAACTGGGACCTCGCCGGACAAATGATCCGAGCTGACGCTGTTTAAGAATCACGAAATTACGAATTTCTCCTCTCAACTTAATGAGGTTACTGTCTCAGAGCAGCAAACGTATATACTGTTAGAGAATCGAATTATAGGATGTACAGGAGACGGCGAGCCTTCTGCAATCGTATTACTCTTGGAGTTCGGCGCATTTCCCTACGAATTAGATTTCAGCAAAACGATGTTTAAAATTTGAATAAAAAAATGTATATAGGCACAATACAGGACGACACACCGCAGGAGCCTTTACGATCGGATTATGTAAACGGTGAAAGTTTACCTTACAGTAAATTTCGTTGGGAATACTGTATGCGGTTTCGTTTTCAACGCAAAGAAATCTTTTCTATTTAGCGTCGGGTGTGAGAAAATCACTGTGAACCTTCAAAGAAAATATACTGTTTCGGACGTCTTGTATATAAATTGATGATTTGAAACAAAGAAAAAATGTGTAATCTGTGCGTTTTGGGGATCAGAACAGATTTCGCAGACTTTTATGGTGTTTGTTCCGGAAGAGGATAATAAACGACGGATCGTTACGAGTAAAATATGCGCGTACGTATGATAATTGGATGTACATTTCTTGCTTGGGGCAATCATACTAATGTGCCGTTATAATGTTTTATAGACCATCGGGGGATTGATGTCCGTAAAAATTTACGATCCAAGATCTAAAGTCGATATTCGCACGCGTATAATGTATTAACGATTTTTTTCCGGAAAATTTGTTTATTTGAAAAGCGAGCGGTAGGAAACGTTCCATGGAATGTGTGTTATAATCGAGAATGAATTGTTTAATTCCAATTTATCATTCCATAAGTTTAGATCAAGTTATTAATCAATTTCCCAGAATCCTTAACGATTTCGCGTTCGTAGCTAAAGGTATTGTACGCAGTCATACATATTCAAAACATGTTTGCAATTTAACATGCCATCGTATGACGAATTTGCACTGATTACTCGTCGAATTTTTCCGTACATTCCAAATACAGATATTGAACGTTGCTCGTTTATGAAATATTTTTCAAAGATGATTAAAACCGTCTACGACACGATCACAATGCGATCTTACTCTAAATGAATTCCTTAACAATTCAAAGAGCGTCGCTTTTTAGCATTCGAATCTATATTAAGCCTATATCGACTCTAAAGAAGATTGGAAATAGATTTGCTTCATAACTTAAATAAAATAAATTTTTAAACTATTAATGAAATAAAAGTACAAAGTGAATTTATTACGTGCGACCTTATCGTTTCCACGCGAACAATACGCTCGGGTCGTATTTTTCATAAGCGGGGGATGTTCTCTAATATTCGTGATAAATACGTAAAATATAATTTATAGCAAAATACACAAAAGTTTTATTAAAACTCCACCCACGAAACAATTAATTCCAATTAAAACCGACCATATTCAATGCTACCAAGACGAGAGCAAACGACATTCGAAACATTCACTGCAAACGACGCCCATACAATGGACCTCTGAGGATTCAACATACAGAATCAAATTTCGAATTACTTTCTACACACCCGGCCATAAACATTACGTCAAAATGATGAACGACATGAGCTCACCCAACTTTCAATACCCGTTTCGTTTTTTTTCTATTATTTTCGCTTACATTGTCCATCACTATCGATCTTTTTTTCCGACAAATTTTTTTTCGAACAAATTTTATATTTTCCTAATGGAAACATTCCCAACAGACGCCAGTAGGAATTTTCAGCGAGCCCGCAAAGACTTAATTCAATTCCTGACGAATCCCAAACCGTTATTCTTAAAGCGGGAAATTGTCGTTACTATGAACGAGGACAGATACGTAAAGAGTCGCAACGGCCGCCGCGGGCTTCAAACATCGTTAATCGTTGTCAAGGGTTCGTTTATTGTTACCGTTTTGGTAATGGTCTGTCATTTAAAAAAATATTCAGCTGAAACATGTAAAGTTAAGTTTATATGAGAGGTGCACGTAGCGAGTTAATTTTTCATGTGAGAGATCTGCACGGTTTAACGAGCGCGAGTTTGCTGTAAAAAAAGGGTTTTAAGCGTGTATGTTTTTTTCAACTTTTGACTAAACCATAAATTCAATTATATGGTAATTTCATGAAATTTTTTCAATTAAATTAAGGAAAATATCATTAGTCAATAATATTGTATCTAATATGTGTGTATTCGTTTAAAATTCAACTGTAAAATTCATATTGAAATTATTTCTAGAATAATATTTTGTCACAATAATACATAATACTTATAATTAAAGTATAAAATAAAAGCGATATTCTACGAATAGTTGTGATTAAAATTTTCTTGGTAAATTGAGTTATTATTTAAGTAAAACAAAATTTCCCACTAATCTTTAAGTTCGAGAAAATACTCTATAGGAGGCTTTATATGTTAAGAATTGGTTATTTATTAGTGATAAGAAACTTTATTTAGAGCAATCTCAAAGGCAAAAAGTTACGTTTTCCTAAAAGCGAAACTTTTAAAGACATTTTGCCTTTTTGAAGTCAATAGAAGACTCGCTTCCAATCATATTTTTTAAATTGAATTCTCAGGTTATTTATTAGCCTTTGACAATAATAACTTTTGATTGTTCTAAAAAATTCTATAAAAAGTTTCACAACAAAGGATCTCATATTAATCAAAACAACAACGAAAACCAAGCCATAAATTTAAACAGGCTAAAATTTTCATTTTCACAGCTTGAACATATTAAGCAGGCCAAACTTTGTGCACAGGACAATTATATGAAAAGTTTGTTAAACAATATTGGTAAAATTTCTAATTCTAACACTGCAACGAATTCCAGAAAATATGAACGAATTAAAAAAAACCAATTATCCACTTCGTGAAATATTGTAGCATAAGTAAGAAAATACTCTGTGTTATTAAATTTCGAGATCATTTCGATGTTACGTTTGTGTTCTGGAACGGAAAAGCACCGCGCCATTTTTCTGATAAAGTACGAATGCTGGAATGACATTTTCACATTCAACCACAGAACGCCCGAACGTGAAACTCGAATGCACGAGTTTTCCTGAAATCTAAAAGCATAAACTCAGCGTTTCACCTTCGTTGAAGAACACTCGCACGACAAGTACATTTATAATAAAAAAAGTATACGCAAGTAGATAAATGCAACCGAAAAGTAAATTTTTCAGACGCCGACAACAAAGTTTCGTTGTGTGGCCAACGTGCATTATCGTTTTAATGGGTTTTGATTTAGAGCTGTTCAGGTTTTTAGATAAATAAAGGTGATTTTACAGTGTTTATATGTCGTACATAAGAGTCTGTTGACGTGTATACGAGGCTAGAGATAAATTTAGAATTTAAAAATTGAACATTTCAAAAAATGTAATAACATATTATTTCCGACTTCTGTCGTTGTAGAAAATTCAATGTGCTGTTTTATATGAGTGATATTTATAATGCTCATATCAATTCTACATTCGAAGATAATGTAAATATTTTTTTCGTGGAATTTATACGAATATTCGACTCGAACATTGAAAACTTTTCACATAAGAAATTGAATGAGGACGAAAGCGTTGCTACTGATCGTCGAATAAATTGCCTTCCAACTTAGATACGGAAGAAAAAAAACACGTGCTGAGTATGTGTTTCTATTGGTAAACGAATTTGAATCCGTTTGTGTTTTCGTGATAAAAATGTGTCTAATATATATATATATACACGTATTACATAACAAACGAACTATATAGAATATTTCGAGAATACGCAACAAAATCATACGCTGAATACGAATAAAAGAGAACACGGAAAATATTCACGTAGCGATACAAAGAAATCATCTTGAGAAACGCAACTTGAGACGTTTTTTATGTACACTTCATGTGATACAGGAAGATATAAATGAACGAAATTTCACATATGAATAGGTGGAGGAAAAAAATGTCAAAAAAATTCTCTTTTAAGGCTCGAACTAGAGAAATTCTTGAACTTTTCAGTTTTTATTCACTTTATGAGTAAAAATTGAAAATATTGTAATTTTTTTTTGAATATTTTAAAAATAACTTATTCAAGAATTTTTTTGACTTGTATAACTTAATATTATATATGTAATATTATACATATTTTTTTACCCGAAAATAAATTCATTGAATCATTTTGATAGAAAAATTTTAAAGGTACATATTTATTAAATACACATTAAATTTACAAAACACACATTAACTTGAACAGAAAATCGACAAAACAAGATAAAATCAATACAATTTCAACAGCACCACCACGAAGCAACTCATCAAAAACGATCACGCGCACGCCCGCTACATAATATCATAATTAATCTTATTGTAAATACAAAAACATATACGCGACAATATTATAAATTCACATTATCATTACCCTCATGCAAAACGGCGTTCGCACGACGCGACTTCGCAATTAGCCAAAGAGCATTTGGGAGCAAACATATGCGCGGGAAAACCGTTCTTCTCCGCGGGAAAACTCGGCGAAATTCGGGAAATAGAAAAAGAGCGGTTTTCGCTAAATTTTGGAAAACGGCCAGGGAATTTCTGTATAAAAGGTGGCCGTTTGCGAATAACGCGTCCGGCGCTAAGACGAGACGTTACGTGTTTTGTTTGGTTAAAAAGAGCCACTCTTTCCGCAGTTTTTGGATGTTCGGAATTTCACGGTTGTCGGTGTTTGAACATTCGAATGTCAGATTCGAAGATTAACTTTAGATTAAGGTTATTTTTTTTATGCTTTTATATCTTAAATTTAGTTTTATATCCATGTTTTTTTTAATTAATGAGTTATGTAAAACTTTCGTATTTGTAATTAATTCATTAGATTTTAATATCTTTCATTTGAAATTTGAAAATTAGCTTTTTGGATACGATCATCTTTTAAAATTTTAATCGCATCACCGGATGGTTGGGATAAATTCAACTAAAATGATCGATTGAAAGTTGGAATTTTCCAAATTGAATTATATATTCAAGCTTTGAACTTTATATCAATTTACGAATAAAATTAGCATATGAATTAATCTTTGAGATATAAACATAAAATGTAACACGATCTATAAATGTTTAAGTATTTAACGATATCATAATAAACTGTAATATATTTTTAATATAAATCGACGTAATGTTTAAGACATTCTAATTAAACTCTAGTCATTCAACATTTATTTAACATTAATTACGTATCCTATGAAATTTTTAAATAAGAAATTGCCTTATTTGGAAGTCCGCAACTACGAAATTCAAAAAACTTTTTTTTTTATAAGTACTGTTCTTGAATCACACAAAAACACTTCTAAGACACTTAAAACAATCGAGTCCCTGTTGAAAAACACCGCCGTATCCTTTTCATCGAGTAGTGAAAAGATGAAAGCGCGAAGAATACATTTCTTCGAGTACACTTTAAAAGCGGCTCCCCGGCATAATGCGTATTTGTTAAACAATGAGATCAACTTCTGTGTCCGTTTTCCGCAACCTGTTCCATTTCTGGACCTTCAAGGCTTCTTTTTTTCTCCGGTTCGCAATTGTTTTTTCATATGTTGAAAAGATTTGGTGAAAACGGACGTGGTTGGGCAATGCGGATTATGCGAATATCGGGTCAATTGTATTCTAAGGTATTCGACGCCTGCCTAGAGATCTCATTAATGCGAAATAGCCAAAACCCGATAGTCAAATTATCATATATGGAAATACGGATGAGAAAATATTGTGTCATTAAAAAAATCTAGGATCACCGCGAAAAAAATAGAAAAAAATTACATAACAAGTGTGTATTTTCGGCGATTCCAAATCGAATAAAAAATCCCTTATCTCCACGTCGCCTTTTTTCCCCCAACTGTGTATAAATATCGACAGACAGCATAAACTGTCAGTTTTACATATTTAAAGAAAACACGAATATTTGACCTTACGGTCAGATAACCAGTTTGGCAAAAAATGCGACTCTTAATATACATAATGTTCTTCAGGGTTCCCGCGACTGCGTTGATGACCTTTATACTTCGACACAAATTATCAGCCGTTCTGTGAGAGTTTTATGTGCCAAAATGACTTTATGTATATACAGATTATTAAGATTCAAGCCCGAAATATCTCGCAATATGTAGATAGAGTTGTATTTATGTGCATAAATATTATATCGGTCGCGTCGTGAAGGCTTCATCATTCGGCGCACTCGTGCGTCGTAAGTCTTTTCCATACGTAATTGAAGTAACAAGAGTCCATATCAGGTAACGAGATAATATGATATAAACTAGTTTTATGTTTCTCCTAAATCGCATAAACATGATATGTTTTTTTTTTAGTTTTTCTTATGGCACTTTGTCGACACAAATGCGAGGAATGCGAAAAGTTTGCGCAGCAGCTCAGAATCATAAGCACTATATTATAGGCATGTTTTGTTTTAAAATTTAACAAAAGCTATTCACAGATTTTCAAACAGACGTTGAGCGTCTAACGATTTATTATCTTAAATGAAAAAACAGAATTAATGCGAAATAAAAGCGAATATAAATCGTTTCGTGGAGGATCCACTATAACGTCCATTACGGATGTGATTTTTTATTTAAATTGTATGAGAGCCTCTTTACGTGGTGGGATGTTGCTGCTAGCCTTTTTTGTTGTCGGGTAATGCTCACGTTTAAACAACATATTTCAGCATGAACGTATATATTCGAGCCTTATTGTTCAATATGTAAACACGTAAGGTACCTATTCGTATGTTGAATACAAATACTAAAAAACTAAATAGGTTTCTTTATCTCTATTGGAAATTATCCGTCTTTTAAATTTTAATGGAAAATGTTACTAAGGTGGATACAATGGGAAGTCATATTCATCGTAAATCACATATTGAATATGTATAATCGATGAGCTCACAATGCAATATTTGATGAACTTCAATACTCATTAATTTGCTGACTTCATGGAACTCATTATTTAAATTTAAAAGATTTTCAAACATTATTAATATTGTTACAGTATATAAGCGAATAAATTGAAAAATTGCGATAATTTTACGGTAAATTATATCGATTTAAAAATCTACCCGAATTTATATTAAGCATTTTCATTTTTTTCAATCGATCAATATTTCAAGATATTAATTAATGTTCATATAATATAACTCAAAAAATCCCAGCTTTTGAATTTCAACGGAAGTATGGATATTTTTCATTATCACTACGTGATAAAGGAAAAATATTTCTAAAAAAAGACTATAGACCGCCATTGAAAAGATTTGAATCTAAAAAACTAAAGATCGATCAGAATCGTGAATTTTTACGAAATCGCTTTTTACATAAAAAAAATATATTTATTTTGATTTTTTTTTTATATAGCAAAAATGATGATCTCACCAATATAATACTTCCATAAAAATCATTCTATCCACAATATTAATAAAACATAAAATTGAATTACAGCAGATCGAAACGATATAAAAAACTAATTCAATTCACAAAAACCGGCACACTAACACCGAAAATAAAAACAACCAACATTCAGAACGAAAACGGCGAACTCGTATTATGATTAGCACGTCCCGCCGCCAATCCAACATCACACCGCGCTGACATGCGAACACGTAATCATTCCGTATTGACACACAGACACTTTTCCACGTGCAAAATTCGATCCTGCGGGAAAAGTGCGAAATGATTGATGGAGGTCCGCCGGCTTGGCACAAACAATATTCCCGCGGAATGTAATTAGACGGTCGCCGTTTTGCCGGCGATTCGCTGTACATACGTACCGATTGTACTGCGCGCATAGGATTTATGCTTTGTCCGGGAATTAAAACGGGTTCGATGTTTGCCCCACGTATTAATAGGTAGGCCACGTATTACGTGCGTAAATAGCGGCAGAGTTGGCCGTTTCGTGATTTGTCTTCGGAAGGAAAGCTCGCCGGTTTCTGCGGCGAAGGTTGTCAAATGATGTGTCGTGCGAGTTTCGTTTCGGTCGAATGCATTCGGATATTTGATAAATGGGTTTAGAGTGGATGTGTGATGGCGGTGGGAGTTTTAAATATTTGAATGTTCTTGTATGTTTCGCTAATGTGTTGTATGAATAAAATCTATACGATTCGGTTGAATGGAAATTGGAAAAACATGAATTCACTAATGGTATTTGAACCTATTATATGAACGTTTGATCAGGTAATGAAATATGTCAATGGTATTCGGATCGATTATTTGTACCGATCTTTTTTTTTGAGTAAACAATCTGTCAAGTAAAAAAAAATCTGCCTTATTTGTAAAGACCTTGCGATTGAAATATTTTTATTTTAAAAACATGCTTCGAATCAATAAATTATTCACTTTCGAAATGCAACCTACGGTAAAAAACGAGAACCTTTCCCAGAGTACACAGTTGAATTCAGGAGTACTTTAAAAGGCGGGCATGACATAAATGTATGATGTGTTCTCCCCATTATGCCAAATGATGGTATATCATCCTTTTTTGGTAAACTGCCCCGACGTTGGCATGTTGACACTCGTTATTTTTTTCAACACTCCCACTTTTTTCCCATTTGGGAATATCTAGGTGCGAGATGGCCTTTATTTTGATCATAATCCAGTTTTTTGCCATTCTCGCTTTCATTTGTTGGGCGAAATGGTCGTCGACGTCCTTCCGCACAAAACGTTCTACTAAAAGTGTTTTAATTTCCATCTAGATGATTTATGTCAGAGTTTTTTTCTCATTTATATAGGTAACCATTAAAATAAATTTATCGTCTGTGGAAAATAACTGGTTGTATTGTTCTTCATGACAATTACTGTCAATTAGCCGAAAGTGAATCCCATTAACCATATGCGGTACATCAAAAAAAGTAATGGAAAACATATAAGGTATTCGATGATATTCATTTTTATGAGAACTCAAGACAATCGGCTATAATTTAAACATGCAATAAGAATGAGCATTAAACTTCCGAATTAATTTTATGATTAATTTTCACGCATCGATGACTCTATATACAGTTTGGTTACGTTAAATTTATAATATAATATTACAATATAAATTAATTGATAATTATCATCTTATAAAGACCACTTGATATTCATTATAAGAAATACACCTTTCAGATGCTACGAGTATCAAAAGTTCGGACATTTATCCTTATTTTATGTGATCCGGAAAAAGTAAAATTCGATGAGCTTAATTGTGAAGTCATCCCTTGTTAAATATTACATAATAGTTTCAGATTAACAGCAAATGATCATGTCCATTTATAAAATATGTTTGCTTAACCTGATAAAAATCGGAGTATTTAATAAGGTAAATCAATGTCAAAAACATCGTTTACAAATAGTTAGTTTAAAGTATAAATAGTATTATATTATACAACAGTGCTTGTTTATCATAAATACTTTTTTTTGCAGTAACGACGTATAAAATATTGGTTTTCAATAATTTTATCTCAATAAATTATTTATGTAGTAATTTTTTATTATTAAATTAAGATGTTCCGCTTTTAATTTATGGGGAGATAAAAATTATACGAAAAAATTCTAATATCACGTTTGAACTTTGAAAATATAAATATTCAACACACTCATCTGTTTAAATTTAAAATCATAATAATAGTAAAACCAGTCATTCAAATATCAACAATAAATAAAAAAACAACCAAAATTCACAAATAAACATCAAATCAAAAACAAAAATTTAAATACCTCAAAAATCCACACGAAACCATACAGCACTCCCGAAAACCACTCGACCGAAAAAAACCGCACAAAAACGAAACCATCTAAAGAACATACCCTCGACTACCCAAAACTACCAAAAAACCCATACATAAATCCCGATTTTTCAAAGTTTTTCCGGAAAAACCCCGAGCACCTCGCGTGCTGGCTTCGCCGAAGCGCGGTGCACACTAACGCCCAGCGCGGCTCTGGCCGTTGACTGACTTCGCGGCCGTCGGACGAGGAGGAGGAGAAGGCTTTCGAGGGTGGTCGACGACTGCAAGATGATGGCGTGGTATAAATAGATGTGTGCGAAGTTGATCAATTTCCGAGGCGGTGTCGAGTTCGGGTTTTTTCCGTGTCTTTTCGAGGTATGTTCTGTTTGTTTGTTTGTTTTTTTTTTTTTTTGTTTTTTTTTTTATATATAAGTTGGATCGGGTTCGGATGTTGTAGGTGCTTTAGTGTGATTCGAGTGAGTTTTGTTGATTGAAATGAAATTTTTATTTTTGTTGGGATGATGTATAAATATTAATTAACTAGTGTATAGGTTCGGTGTTGATAACATCGGATGTGAAAAAAAATCATCATCACCATCGTCATCATCAAAAGTCGCGGTTCGGGTCGTTCATTTGAAAAAAGAAAAAAAAAATTCGCGAGCGTCATCGTGGCGAATAGACGAACAGACAGAAATCTGCTATTATATATAAGGGATTAATTAGTTTTACAAGGTTCACATTAAAAGATTAAAAAAATTTCTGATCATATTTAAATATTTTATGAAATATATTGTAGGTGTTTAAGATTGTTCGAAGACTTGTAATGGTTCTGTAAACTAAGACATTAGTTATTTTATCGTCCATTATAAAAGCAATATATAAAGCATTGTGATTAATAATTACAAAATAATTTTATAACACCTGTTAACTGTTGAATCAATTGCGTCGTTGAGAATTATTTCAATCACAAATTTTTTTTATAAAAAAAAAACAAAGTTTTTTTCATGTGTAAACTTTTCAATTCTATTAATCGGGTCATCATATATCCAAACAATAAGTTTAATTATAATTTTTTGATCCACTACACTTCGATGATAAACCGTATAATATCCATAATCTCAGCACGCTTCCAAGATAATTATCTTCATTGAATGTGCTTAAGATCAACCACTAATTCATCGCTTAGACTAAACATATAATACAACCTATTATTATAACACATAACACCAAACAAAATTCCTTAGCATACATCAAAATTTCAGTAATAGACTTCATGAGAACACAAACAACCATTTATCGTATTTTCTAATCATATGAATTATTTCGCTATTCAATTTAACGGAAGAGTTCGCACACGTCGACAACAATAGAAGGAAAACAGCACGAACCGGCAAGTTTATTTTTTCGTTAGCAACAAGCCATAATAGTTTCGCTCCGAGCTTTCCTCCAGGTTTCTTTTGCTCTGCGCTTTTATTATTTTCGTACACAATGCGTTCGAAAACGGTCTTTAAGCGTACGAAAAAGCCGTTCGAAAAAATGGGTTTTCCTACACGAAACCTAAAATATATATATAAAAATAGACGAAAATTTTTATGATTACATCATTCTGTTTTGAAATTCTAATTCAAATCTCGTGTGCATATTTTGATTTGCAAAGGTTGTAGCCATTGTTGAACCTGTTATGCCGGAATGCGATAAGAAAATCGTAAAAATACACATTTTATACACCGTGTGTTTTTATAGGCGCATATTTTACCGATTGTTTATTTTTTAATGGTATCGTATCGGTGAATTAGCATCTGGATTTGTATTTGCATTTTCTCACATACAATATATTATATTTGGAAGAAAAAAGACATTGTTTTGGTAAATTTTTAGAATATAACATATTATAAAAGATCCTGTACATTTTTTTTTAATGTGTTGTTCTATTAAAATTTTAAAGGAAATTGATTAAAAATTACTCTTTTTTTTTAGATTGCGTAGCATAAAAACGGGGATTGATTCGAAAAAAGGGTGAATATTTTTAGGCTGAGTGTAATAAATTTTTAATTTGTAAACTCTCGTACAATCATTAAATTCTGAAAGCGAATCTGGAATTCCATGCAATATTATTCTTCAAAGCTATAAATCATAGAATATACTAGCGGTAGTATCCGGCGTTGCTTGAGACTCGGCTTTTTAAATCAAATTATTTTTTATATGGTGATCGATCAAACCATATATGGGAGGAAAATTTTTTTGCGGACCATACCGTTTTGGTTTCCGGGAAATATGGTCACCCTATTTTAATGATGTTAAAAACCTTCTCCACAAAAAAATACATACACATGCCAATTTTCATGGCGATTGATCGAACCGTATTGAAGTAATACGACACAAACGAACAAACATCCATTTTTATATATTATATATATAAATATTATATAAAAAGTATAATAAATTCAATTTTAATGACTATATAATCAGAATGTCATGAGTTTTCAAAAATTTCTTCTAACTTTAGATTTTTATGAGAAAAGTTGTTTCTTATTGAATTCATATATGTTTTTCAATATAAATACTATAAGTGTATATTATAATATTATATACCGGAATACATCTTGTATAACGATACTCAATAGAAAACATCGCAAGGAATCGGATATACAATTGACCGTCACATTCATCAAAACGTTTCTTAGAAAACTTCATTTCTTTTCCTTGAATCTCTATTACATTTTTTACGAACGAAGATAAAGATTTTTTTTTAATGTAATGTATATAAAATTCAATCAAGACAAGATAATATGAAAGATAGTGCGAAAACTCTATTCATTATCTACTTACAAGTATAATGGTTTCCCAAAGAAAAAATTCACTCTTCTTGCTTTATTAAAATACATTTTTCATATATTTAATATTATATTATATTAGTCATATTTATTTTCATTCGTAACGTTATTACACATGTATTTTTGATATGGATCTACGCCTATAATGATAATAATCCAATTTTATACCGAACACAAATCTTGAATACATATAGAAGATATGTCGCACGAATACACACCGCCGAAAAGCAACAGGAAATTCAGCAATAAACACGAATTACGATTCCAACTCTAAATAACATCCTTTAGAACAGCAAAAACCAACTGAGGTCTAAATTATCACGATACTTATCCGAAATATAAAATTATAAAATTTCCTAGAAGCAATATCTATATATTTAGATGTTTCCCATAAAGTCCAGCAACGCAGGACAGAACGCATAATGAGAAAAGTTCTCGGCTCGTATAAACAAAAGGGTGTCCAAATGGAAAAATCGTTGGTGGAAAATTTTGCGGGGAAACTCAAGGATTCACGAGGTCTTCGTCCCGCGAAAATCAGATTTGCGTTTCAATGGTAGTTTTATTCGCTCTTAGTGATTTTCAACTGATTGTGAGTGTAAATCGATGTGATGCTCCCATTAAAAATGAAACTGCATTTAAGATTTACGATTGGTTTTATACGATTTCTATTTACTCTATTTTCTACATAAGTGTATTTTTTATTTCAGTTTACAGTCAATTTAAAAGCACGCTTCTATTTCATGTTGCATTCTCCAATGGGATGTGGTTTCTTATTCGATTAAGCAATATAGATCCGATCGTACTAAAATATTGAATGAATTAGTGTTTGCGTTGGGTGAAATCATAAAGAGATATATTTATTTATCGTTTTTAGGAATAATCAAAATGAAAATTATCTCGATGCTCTTTACAAGTTTCTAAGAACCTTTAAAGTTACGCCGAATAAACTCTGAATGATGCGGTTAAATGTCTTGAAAACTCATCAAACTTCAAATATCATTTGGGACATAATAATTTAGCGTTATTTGATATTGAATTTTAGTCATATAGAAAAATGTTTTTCGTCTCTCGTGAACAAAAGCCATAAATTTGAACGAGTAAAGTTTACTAGCATTGGTATTCAAATCAAGCTAGTGTTTGTTTCAATAAAATTTTCCAAGAAAATAAAATATCAACACAAAACGCATTTACTATAATATACTTCAAAGATATATAAAAAAAAACTTTCTCGATAGTATTCTCTCTTTCCGACCAAAAAACTTTCTTTTAACCCTTGTCAAATGGCAACTTGACACGTAAATGAATCTTGAATTGAAATTTCGCAAAAGATCATTTTATTTTTCGAGTTTTTTGTCACAGACTAATGATGAATAATTACATTTTATTTTCCAGATGAAATTTTCTTTATATTGTATGTTCGTAGGAAAATGTAAGCGACGTAGTGATTTTTCTATTCTATGAGCGTGATCGATGGCGACATTTTGAGTGACGTGAAGTTTTATCGAACGCTATATGTAACTTGATATTCCATTTATTAAATTCACAAATGTATTCATTACAACGCGATTAAAAGTTATATAATTTACCGTTTTTAAATGCAAAATATGTTAATTTTTTTCGTTAGTAATTTAAATAATCGTGATAAAATATTCCATTAATTTTATATAAAAAATATTAAATTTAACAGTGCAATTATCATAGATAAATAAATTAACGTGAAACATTATTTGAGGAATTATTGTTCTGATAGTTTTTTCGTATATCGCTAGATGTCTATTTTATTAAAAAAAATATTTTCGATAAAAATATCTAATATTTAAATTATATACCAAAGATTCATTTTTAAATTGATTAAAAATAGTAAATGATTTTTTTTTTATTAATTTAAAATTATTTTATTTTAATAGAGACATCTATCCACTTGTTATATTGAACCGTTAAATTTCATTTATAATTTCATCAAAGACTTGAACCGTTTTGTACAGCCATTTTCTATATCAATAAAACTTTTCATGTACGTCAATAGACTAAAAATATAATAAAAACAATATGAAAAATCTTCACTAATTTAATTTCAATAGTTGAATTAATACTCGAATATGAAAACCTATATTAAAGACTGCATTGATAAAAGTATTATATAATGCTTGTATATGAATAATAATTTACATCTAAAATTTATAATCAAATAAAATATATATCGGTCAAAATTATCCAACGAAAACATTAAATAGAATCAAGAAAAAAAATTAAAATCTCTGCGGAATGAAATATTCCGTTTTCTTCCATACCACAGATATACAAAACGAAACAGGCGTATAATAGTGATAAAGGACGTAAACCCGAAAAATTTCCATTTCTAATCTCGCCATTTCTCAGCCGCCTTTTTCTCCAGCCTGAAAAGAATTACAGCAATGAAACGCTCATCCAGCATAATTTACACGCGGTGCCTGAAAATCATTTCTGCCACGAAGTCCTACCGCCGATGGGGTTTTCTCGAATAAGCCGAAATCACGCGGAACGAGACCGAATTTCCTTCTTTTTTCATCATAATAATAATTTCAGGCAATGCTTCATTCATATCTTGCCGGGGCATGGCCTCACTAAAGGCCATTGAGTTCCTCAAAGGGCGCACTTTTACGCGACGATCGTAAATTCCGAGCGGCGGTCAGAAAAGGGCGAAAAGGTTTGAATCCTTCTTTCTACGTGGAATACTAATAAAAACGGGAAAAAAGCGTTCCGCACTATTAGTGGAAAGTATTATAGAGATATATGGCCGTCATTAATTTGCTTTATTGTGTCCGCTGCGAAAGGGGTGGCTTTCGCGTCATTGATAATTTAAAATGATTTTCCGATGCGGGTTTTCGGGTTTCATGTATACGACATTGATAGTGTTATATTATATTTCGATGACGCAATGGAAAAGTAAACGTGTCAGGAATAATTAGTTCGATTTGTATTTTTAAACGGAGAAAAGGCGGACAACTTTTGATCTTGCCGAAATGAAGCAAGTTTGTTGCGAAACTCGTTAAGCGTTAATTCGGGACTTACGAAACTTAATTAAAAAATAATAAAGATTGAAAAATTTAAATAAACAGGCACAGTTCGGTCGATTCTGTCATTGTGCGTATAGCGAAAATTGTCGTTTCGTGTTGACATGTTTTCTTTTATTAGACTCTCGTTGAAAGTTTATCGTTCGCGAAGTCTTTGATCGTGATAGAGTATAAAATATGAGCGAAAAAAATATCGTACACGTGAACGACGAAATGTAAGCGGCGGTTTTTTACAGCATGTTGAAATTATAATTCAATTATTGTGCGTACGTTGCTAGGTTTTACCCGCCTGAATAGAAATTTTCCGAGATTTTCCGCAAAAATCGAGAGCTTATTCATATTCCATACATACTTTCGTAGTCAGCGCTTGATTGATATCGCTTCGAGGGATTTTCTTCGATGACCTTGCTTTATGTTGAGAAAAGAACAGAATTTCTATATATAACATAATGTATTTATGTGCAAATCATGAGTTACAATGAAATTCAGAAAATCGCAAAGTTATCAATTATTACACATAAAAATTTGGTAAATTTGAAGTGTTATTTGAAAAGTATTTCTAATATAAGCGAGTATTATTTAAAAAAATATAGCAAGCAGTATTTATAACATAGAATTGAAATTGTAGGCATTTTGTATTAATATAATATATCATCGGCAATGTTTTGATAAAGCGCAGGTTGGATGTTTTGAGTATATCTAGCCAACATATTATATTTATCAATTGTCCACGTCAAAGATCTTTTTCTTTTCGATACTACAGTAAAACCATTGTCTTTTATAATGTCTGAAAATATAATTTTAGTATATTATAGAAATATACATGATAAATAATATTATCGGGCTTAAAGATTAGTTAATTCAAATCAAAATCACTAGTTCCACCCAAGTTGCAGTTGTTTGATGAATATCCGCATTTCATAGCAACATACACCAGTAATAATGGATTAATATAACGTGTGGCGTTTTAATCTGATAATCCGAGACTAAAATTGCGGGTTCCCAATAATATTCTCATAATCCTAGGCTACGTTCTTGGAATAATAAAGATATGGGTGGCGAACTGCGTTCAATATCGCAAAAGTTATTCAAATTGAATGAATAATAGCACTTCGCCATGCCTTAATTGTGTTCGCATACGATTTCCAATACCGTTCACTTCACAACGGCTAATATAGTTTTGAGTTCAATGTCACTAACTTCGAAAATATTGAAATTTTCAACAAAAGTTCGAATCCACAGCTGAGACGACACTATGCACTTTCAAAGATCGAAATGCGCATATGAAATAGCACAAAATTTATTCGCTATAACTCAATAGCAGAATTACTATGCAAGTTACGCGTATTGTTTGTATTATAATATTTAGGTGTTGTGTGTAAATGCTAATTACACAAATGAAAAGGGAGGGTTTTCCGAGAGGACCTCAGTTCGGCGCCTGCATAAATTAAGCTCGATCAAATCGCGTCCCCGAAGGATTCTACGTACATAATCTTTGGATTCGTACGCGTTTCGCTACAATTTAATATATTTGGAATTTTGATTTGACGTCCGTTGATAAATTGGCGAACATTCCTGGCGGCGTGTGCGGTTGACAAGCTTTGTTCCGCGCCACTGAAGATCGCGTAAATTATCATATTTCACTGTACACGAATGTACAATACTCAAGCGGAATTTTATTTTAAATATTTTGATAAATATTATGACTTTTTTACTAAAAATTTCACATACATTCGAAAAATTAACGAATTTTTATACTCATATTGTGTAAATCAATTTACGGCAATTATTTATCCGAATAAAATTGTTCTAGGTATTTAAATAATGAGGTTCAAGGCTTGAATTTATATAAAAGTACTATTGAGTTGTTAATAATTGTAGGTTTATACAATTTCGCTGTGTGAATCGTGTATACAGTGGTTTTGTATAATGTTGAGCTTGTCAACAATGGGTGTGTATAAAATCTCTGCGCTCTATTGCCGCGATAATAACGAAATCTTGTTTTATGGAAATTGCGGAAAAATATAAGGATGTAAACTTTTATGGAGCCCGTAAGTATTTTCCTTCAAAAAATTACACTTCCTTTTGCGAGAAAAATATTCCAGATATATAATATTTGCATATACAAGCCGCACGAATATTTTTAAGGGACATTTCTCAATAAAAAAGCTACAAAAAAGCATGAAAAATTACATTCTCCCCGTGAATGGCATTAAATTATTTTACACTTCATTTAAACCTTACACATTTAGTATTCACTGCTAGCTTTAGTATAATGAGATGTCATATCTAAGTTTTGCCATTTCTACTTAGACGTGACATAGTTGTGCTAGATTTGCATATTAAACCGAAAACGTGATTTACATGCAATTTATTTCAAACGATAATCTTTCTATCTCAAAATTAAAAAAAAGCATCATTTCAAACAAATCCAATCCAAAATCGATTAAGCATCGTCGAAAAAGCATTTGCAAAACGTTCCATTTCAAAAATTACAAAAATGCACGCCGATAAGTTTTTTCCAATAAATTCGATTCTGCACAATATTTGAATGCAGTTGCATTTATTATAGTTTTGATCGAGTTCAATAAACTTGCTTTCCCGGGAAGATGTATAAATAGGCCAATATGACCCACATACACCTATCGATCCCAGCAACTTCTGAGCCGTCCACTTTACAAGGGAAAAACTCTTGTCCGGGAAATCGAGTGGTGTCAATAACTCATCAATGCTAATCGGAAGTCGGATACGACCTACCTGTTGCTGTGGGTTCTTGAAGAAAGTCCACTTGGACGAAATTCGGTCCTCATCAATATCCTGAGTAAATAAGGAGGTGCCGGTGCGTAATGGGAGTGTTGATATTATGTATTGATGGCTATTGCATAAATTAACATGAATTGGTATCGTGTGATGATTTGTAATTAATGGAAATTTGATATAACGTCGTATGATGATTATGCCATGTCTATTTTGCCAAATGTATTTATATATTGCAGCATGAATTTTATTATCGTATGGATCTCTTAAAATATTGCAACAAATTAAGTTAAGGTGCTTATGTATGTCTTTTTATATTTTTCGAACGATGCGTTCATAAATTAATCTTCCTTTCCTTGCCATAATACAATATAATAGAATCCATTTTCTGACGGCATGGGCTATTTCTTACAATGGGTAAATGGGCTGATTCTTACACAATTAAGTCTACGAAATAAAAATCAAGTGTAAGTGATTTAAAAATAACAGATTTATTTTCATAATAATTCACAGTTTATTCTTCTTTCATTTTATATAATTTTCATGGTCAGATCATACTCGAGCTTAAAATTGTGAACATAAATTCATTAATAATATACAGCAGCTTAATAATTCAATTTTACAGCTTACTCAATAGTGGCAGATATTGAATAATCTATGACAAATTTTAATTTGAATGTATTTTAAAATTGGTAAAAAGCCAAATTTGTTACTGTTGTAAATTTTAAGCTCAAGTTTTCGTTCAAATCTTAGCTTAAACTATTATTGCTATATACAGATATATATTTATTTTTTTACGTATCTCTTTGAACAATAAATAAAACTCCTTTTATTCATCCAAATCAAATGATATTTATAAAAAAGCTTTTAATAAATATGCTATATTTTATAATTTTAACAATCATCACAGTTAAATGCACATTAACTTAAATAAGTATTTATAGTTCCTTAAAGAAATAGATATATCATTAATATGTTTAGAAACGCATTGTAAGTATTAAACGTAATTTTACGTAAATGCAATGAAATTCGAATTATAGGCCAGTGTTTAGGCAATTCAAATACAGCGTTTTTTCAACAATATTTTTCATTGTATGAAAATTTGTACATCTTATATTTCAACGTACTTAAGTAATAACAGTTCTAAAGCTATCATTAATACGGGATATTTACAGAGAATATTTTTATATTACATTTATACATAATTTAGAAATGATAATTAGATGGAAGTAAAAAAGTTTCAAGTATTATTATATTATTTCCAAATTTTCATACATCTCCACACTATTATTTTACAATACATATATAATACAACACACCAAACTTTAATTTACATAAATATAGTACATACAATAGTCTCAGTAAATATTGCTTAGTGATTATTAAAAATACATATTTTGTATACAGAAAGTAGTGACATTATTAGTAGCACCTTTAGCATAAAGAATAATTACTAAGCTGATATTTTTTAATTATATAGCGTTTAGCCTTTTATTTTAGAAGATTAGATTTTAGAAAACTTGCAAAAATATTCAAATGATAAAATTTGTTTATAAATGATTTTTTTCTATTACCTATGAATATATGTAGTCAAGTAAAAAAAATATAGCATGATCAAATATGTAGATCTCTTTATATTTTAACAAA
>JAOXNN020000086.1:3622031-3687316 GCA_028571205.2 Hydropsyche betteni | reverse complement strand
ATGTATTTTTTAATCATTGTAAGGTTTAATTAAAATATGGAAATTTCACATTATCAATTCAAGAACACAGTTATCTGAGTGGTAATATCAGCTTCGTTAATATTTTATTAAAATGAATATTTCAAATATGATTAATCAAAATTTTGAATTCTATTATTTTCACTGAATTTTTAATGATACCAGAAGTTGATTATAAATGGGACTTGGTAAACCAAAATCAAAAATCATATAAATACGTTACTTAATCATCAACAAGACAAATAAATATGTGTCTGTACATGTGAATTTCAAAAGTTAAAAAATAATTAAAAGCTTTTTTCAAATATATAGTCTCGACATTGAGCAATGTCTAATTATAAGTCATAGACGACACGTCTAAATAAAAATTCGAAGAATATTTTTCTATGCATACACATGAGAGATAAATAAGCTTATTTGATTCGTGTATACATTGGAATGAAAATCTAATACTAACATTACAATATTGAACAATTCCACTAAACATAATGCGAAGTCGTGGTATTTTTCCAGCAAGGAAAACACGGAAAAGCGCACTGCAACGTATTTTTGAACGCTTCTCTAAAATCTCTATTGAAATAAGCGTATATCAAAGGATTGAGAGCAGAGTTGAAATAACCTATCCAAAATACCACTCCTACAACCGTATCTGGACACCAACAGGCGCTTCCACAAAGCGAAGTTATGACGTACCTGTAACAGAAACGAAAATGAAAAAAAATACCCAAAAAGCACATTTATAACATTACGAAAGCGTCTGTTTCTCATGAGAGGAATTAAACCGAGTAAAAAAACCATAAACGCGAAAATAAAACGAGCACAGAGGTGTACCTTATTGTTTTTCGCGGAGTTTTTGCCGAATTTTCCTCATGCAAACGTGTCAAAAACAAACCGATCAATTTTCTCACTAGTCTTGTTTCGCCGCAAAAGTTAAGCTCAAAAATCCGTCAAAAGAGCAGAGCCTTCGCTTACATTACGCAAGAACAACCTCGTTATTTTGGCGTTTTCGCGAAACTCAACCACCTTGTACGGTTGTGAAAAAAAAGCGTTTTTAAATGGCTCGCCGTTTTTTTTGCTTTTTGTTCGCATCACCTACGCCTAATAAAAATTTTAATATTTCGCTCGCGATGAAAAAGTCCGAAAATATAGAACCGATTGAATTTTCTTCCATAATGATCATATTATTTCTTATTACTTTTACGATGTTTAAATTTATATTTTCCATGAAAAGACACGTCTTCATTATGTTGATATTACAATTAAATATATTAAATTTTTTACGAAAACATAATATTTATTGTGTACAAAAATTGTTATTTTTTTTTTTAATTAAATTTATATAGGTCATAAATTTTAATATATCATGTTTTATTGTGATGAAAATATTTTTCATTATATCTAATGGAGAGAATATGTATTTTCGTGCCTGATAATATAATATGATAGTAGATACGATAAAAGATAAATTACCATAAGAAGAAAGGAAGCCAGCAAATGAGGAATACTCCCATGATAATACCGAGAGTTCTAGCAGCCTTGTGTTCAGCACGCCAACTCTTCGCTTGTTGCCGTATACTTGTACCTGAAATCGACAAATTATTCAAATGAAATATTTACCACCACCGAAAACAAAATGAAAAAGCGAATAAAACAAATAATAAACGCGAACAGAAATTAATTGGATTTGCGTCGTTCGTTTTGCGTATTCATTTGCGTTTCATAGACGATTTACCGTATAGAAAGGCGGCTGGGAGTTTTCAGTCGTAAAATGTCCCCATGCGAGCTTTCACGGGCAGAGAAGCGTAAAAATTTCAGACGAATCCGGTCGTTATTTTCATTTGACATTAATTGACCCAATGTTTCGTGCATACGGCTGCAAAAACCACAAATAAAAATGACATATCTGTTTTAATGCCCATAAGGGCGCTCGGGCGGGTCAAGGGTGCCATTGAGCACCATTATTTATTATAACAGTTGTAAAATAATATTTCCGATTGATTTGATAAGATTTGAATTGATTCTTACATATTTTTAGTCGAATATTGTTATTTTTAGATTGAAAACGGCTTCATGTGAATAAAAATAGCAATAATTTCACAATAACACAAAATTTCACTCAGAAAGTTCGGCTATGGTATCGAAGCTTTATTCGCAATAATGTTACGGTGTAACCGCTTCCAGGATCGACTAAAATTTATAACACGGTTCCGGTAAAAAAACTTTTCAGTGAAGACAAAGAAAACTCGATTCAAAAGTTGGACATAATAACAAGTTTTCAGTTTGAGTTATTAAGTGGAAATCAATACAACTTTTAATTCGAGAGTGTTCGAAAATTCTTACACTTACCGCAATTGTCACTTTTAACAAAGGTTGGATATAAATAACGAGATTTCTCTACAAAGTTCTGTCTTGCAGAAGCTCGACGTTTGACTATCAATCAAATGGAGAATGTTTTCAGCGTTTTATCAAAATAGATTTTTCAATTTTACTAAGTAATAGGTAACTGGCATCAACTACATTTTTTTTGATTGATTGAAATAATTATTTTTATTTTTGTTGTGAAAAGTGAACAACTAAAATAGGAAAAATGGAAAACCTTGATTCCAAAGAAACATGACATCTAATAGCATTTATAGCGTTTCAACATAGAACGTTTTTATAAACGAACGACGAACGGACGTTTTTATGTCTACGTTTAAAAGATGATTTTCATCGCAAATACTCTAAAAATCGATCGGTCGAACCGTTCTTCATTTTCATGGTAAACTTTTCGTATTTGCTCATTTTGATGGCATCGTTTATACCGTAATTGACTATTTTTCGATCGAGCTTTCCGAGGGTCATTGTTTAACTTTGATTATCGGGAAACGCTTTGTGTTTACTTTTCTCTTATTTATACGGAAACGATCGTACGGGAGCGTAAATAAATATTTTTCTTTAAAGGACTAACGTAGATATCTTAAAATTCTCATTTTTTAATTTGCAATTGAATTCTTGAAAAAAAAAAATGTAGTACAAAGTCAATACGATGCCGAAACGTGAAAAAATCAAGGCGTATAAAATGTTTTTACAATTTACGAATATGAAGCGCGTTTTATAAATGAAAAAAAGACCGCAGCAGCACATTGCCTACGTGTGTATGATGTTTGTGTCGTTTAATATTTATAAGGCTATTCGTATGAATGTCTTTTTTTATTATCTGAATACGAAACGACATAATTCTTTATTTTATATTCCTACCTAGGCATATTCATATAGAATTCTCACAATTTTTCGAGCTCTCGTATAATTCGTGTTATATGAATTTATGAAAAATGTTTTCGCCCACAGTTGTAGCGCAAGGATTTGCCCAAATGAGGACAAGTGCGAATCTTTTTTTTACTACATGTTTTTCTTTATATTTCACATTAAATTAAGTCGAATCGCCTCTATTGCCGAAAGCCGAATCCCAAGATCAAAAATTTCTACGTGGGCGTCAAATGCTGAAAAAACCCTTCTTTGGGAGAAAGCCAGAATTTCCATTCTTTCCAAGTTAGGAATTAAATGCGAATGTTCGAAATTTATTTAAATGCGTTTGTTTTTATGACATACTTCTGAACAGTGTACAAAAATCTGAATATTGATGTCAGTATAGTTTCAAAATATTGTGCTATTCTACAGTACGTTTTATATTATGGTACGTTTTATTTTAGGCATGTCATATATTTTCTTCTATGAAAAGGTTTCGATGTCATAAATGGTATTGAAAATAAGTGCAAAGAAAAACCCGTGACTCCCACATTCTTTTGGTAGACGACAAAAACAACTAAGCCGTATCATTTTTCATGACGGATATGAAAATACAGATCACATAAGCGTTTTCTTTTCAGCTTGCACGTCTCGAATAAACTAGAGATATTTCGCAATGAAAAAATAAACTCGTCGGATTTTCTTTTACGCAGTGATAGGACCTTTCGCACATATTACAATTTTTATATTCACTGGGCTGCCATACAATCCCTATTTTAGGATGGGTATATCGTAAAGAGTAAACCTTTTAAACGATATGCAGTTATTGCTTTGTCGATAGAAAAAGTTCGTATCTCTATGATATTATAGTTTAAAATATTCATTTCACGTATTACTGTTATTGGTAGTATTTCAAATGAGAGATATTTTGCAAATAAATCAAATATTTTGTATACACAACTACTAGTGAACATAAAAATTTTTATAGAAACTGTGTGCTGAATACGAAAGACGAGAGCTTTAATTGGAAAAATGTGTCTGGGGAATCGAAAAACGTAGGCAAAGAACGTACGTTTTCCTTGTTTTCTCATTTATAATTCTTCAAAGTGTAAAATAATTCGTATGAATTAAATTCTCTTTAATTAAAGCCTCTATTTTAGGTATTATAAATCATATTTCTCATTCAAATATTTAGCATCTCTGCTAGGATTTTTAACGTCGCAAAATCTTCCATAATATACATCGCGTATAATAAAATATACAATCTTTTGAAGAGATCGTTTGACGACAAAACTAACTTCGTTCCGTTCGTTCTCCAAAAAACGTTTTCGAAGTGCCGATTTTTCCCGTGCGAAAATAATTGGAGCGCTTTAGTGACATTCGCGTCAATTACACAAGAGTCCAAACCAAAGATAATTTCCATATTTTGCTTAGGAGAAAAACGGACAGACCTTAATTGCCATTAAAGCGGCGACCCTTTAATTTCGTATTCCACTCGGAGATAACAAATTGGAACTGCGCAGTCATAAATTTCCAAATTAAAATCGCTCATGTTTTGCGCGAATATGGCGAGAGTGCGTTCACCGGTCTGTTCGTAAATAAACATGTACTAGAATTTTTATACGAAGTTTTTTCCAGTTCCATTTTCAGCTATCGTACTAAATATTCTCTAGAGATACGATTATATTATACAAATATACCTTCCGTTGACTACTTCGCGGCGAAAAGTAATTGGAATGAGGGAAAACAAAATTCTGTATGGAGCGTTTTGGAATTTCTATTAATTTCACTTTTGAGCATATTGTTTTTCATGGAAATATGAATAGGAGAGTGTCTATAAGATTTCATAAAAGAATTTTATGCAAATATAAATTTGTATTTAATAAAAATATATAAATTTCGATTACTTTTTCAATTTTCGAATAAAATTTGAATCACATTAATGATACCGAATATGAATCTTGCATTTATAAAATTGTTCAATAATAATCAAAGCGATTGATGACATTAACATTACCAAAAAAATATTTAAATTATTTTCCAGATGCTTAACTTTTATTCCATTTAACGAAACCTATAAAACTTGGAAACTTAACAGACGGGAATGCGATACCGAAACTTTCCACTAGACTACTTCGAGAAACTAATGAGTACTCTCTATAAAAAGTATTTCTGTGCCATGAATAAATTAGCTCACGTTATTACCGATCCATAACGAATAAACAAAAGAGCTTCATTTAATTAAAGATTATTTATATACAAGCGAAAATGAATTCCTCAAATCAAACTCAACGAAATCGAGCTAAAATTTCATCCAACCCTGTAAAACGTAACCCACTTTCAGACCATCCCTCCTAACGTCAATTTGAAAATTCCCTCGTGAACAGCGACGTGTTTGCAATACGTTCCCATGCACTTCGCAAACTGCACCGCGTTAAAACTAAAGCACAATAAAAGTCGTACTTCCGATCGAACGGTTCTCGAACGAGCGAGTCTCGCTACAAATACGTGGTGACATATTGCCGTTACGAGTTATCGTAGTGCCACGTGAATGGCTCGTCCGTTGTTACGTTGTAGCATGTGAGTTGTAGGTGTGTTTGCAAATTGTTCTTGTTTGGATTGAAAATTTCAATTTGGACATGACGAAGTTGTGTTGGTGTGAATCATTTTTGATTAATAGTTGAGACGTAATTTTCAAAATTAATGTTATTGAATTGCATTGAATTGAATGACAACAAAAATTAAAACAGTTGATTTTGCAATGGAAAAAGAAACCTAAAGTTCGATAATATTAATCGATGGTTTTTTTAAACAATCGAAATTATAAATTAGTTGATTTTGTTATCGATTCTGAGTTGCCATATTTTCTGGAACAATAGATATTATACAATAAGGATAGATCCATGTCGAATTACCGGTAATTAAATTTCTATTCAAAGTGCTTAATCGATCGAAGAATTTTGAAATTTGATAGTATTATATTATAATATATCAAAACAACATAGTGTTATCAATAGATATAAATGAAAAATCGATTAGATATTATATGTTAAACTATTATATTTTTTTGTAAGACCGAGAAATTTTCAATGAATAATTTTCCTATTCTAATATAAATTCCGATAAAACAAGAAAAAAAAAATTAAAACCCCTAAGCTACTTACAAAATATCTCATACAACCAACCACCAACTAACCACTTAACAAATTCAATAAAAATATCTCAAGAAAAAAAAACCCCACAACAAACCTCGCATAAACCATTTAACAACTCCGTACATCCCACGCGACACACGTGACCCCAGATTACCATCCCACATCGGATCCACGGGCCGCAAACGCGATCCAGACCCCGAACAATAGACTCGAAAAATACATAGAGCCTTATACGTATTTTTCCAGTCCCATCCACCACCTGTACATATAGGCGGAGCCGGGGCTCTGCGCAACCCGCAGTACACCCACCAAAATCAATAAGGCCCACACTTCGGATACAGATGCTGCAGCCGACCCCGGCATATAATTAGTCAAATATTTAACGTGTTGGCTGCCGTTTCGGTAATGTCGAGCCTCCGCCATATGGCCGGTGTGGAATCCAACTTTGATCGTTATTACGTCTGTTTCGGTGCGCGGTGCGCGCGGGTGTCTCGTGAGGGTTGATGAAAAATTGATTAGACGGCTCTTGGCGGGTTCTGGGAAATTTTCTTGTGAGGAATGGATTCCGGATCCATTATCTTGATTGTTTAAACTAAATTGGATTTTAAATTGTCGGCTCTCGTTCCGATTCCGCTCGGCAACTATAATATATTTCGTCTATGTGGACGATTCTTGATGGTGATTTCTAATTTCGTTATTCCAATTTTCGATTAAGCGAGGTAGCCGCTCGGGAGATTTTCAATGTTCGTTTTTTTAATAAATAAAAATGGTGGCGATATACACACTGTTCGACACGTTATTTGATATTTTTAAATATGAGAAAACTACTGTTTTCGGAAAAAATATTTAACTCTAACACTAAGTAAAAAGTACGTAACTATAACATAAAAATATTATTGAGAATATTTTCTCGAGACACTATTTTGAATTAATGGGACCAATTTGATAGCTGAGAAGTATTTGTAATCCCTTTGTAACAACGATCGCCTTGTAAGCGAGACAGCATTCAAAGATTTTTAAGGAAGCATTAACAATAAGTCCTACACAACAACTGAATCATTATATTTTTTTTTTTGTCAAAAATATTATGTAAGTTTTTTGTATAAATATATACATATATAAACATGTTTTTTATCTTTATAAAATATTTTCAACTAGCGATGAAAATCCGAAAATATATAATACTCCCGCGCAAAAAACCATTAGCTCCAAATTACCATGTGCCTGTAAGGCGCGATTTAAAAATATTCAGTTCATTCGATAAAAATAAAATAAAATAAGAACAATGTTTGATATTTTTACTAAAAAGTAAATTGTACATGTGCAATATTTACTGAACGAATAAATATTCTTTTTTAGTCTCCCGGGAGGCCGTCTTTTTAAAGCTCTGACATTCATATTTTATTTTCAAACGCAAGAAAACGAATATATATATGCGTATCATTACAAAATTCCTAAAATAATCAAGCTGAAGTCTTTGTGTTTGTTGATGCCGGCTTCCGAATTTCATTACGAAAAAATCACGCCTATTTTCACCTGATAGCTCCAGTTCTTATTTCGATTCAGCTACTCTAGTCTCAGTTTACTATGTATCTTATTGCGTTAAAGTGAGGAAATTTTATGACATCAATTGTGTTTCAGTAAAACCGGCTGGTGCGCGCTTATCAGGGTGGTTGTTAAAGTTTTAAGGCTCTTCTATGTTGTTGGTATGAAACTTGAAGTCCGAAGTGATTTTGACTAAATTTTGAAGGGATGCTCATTACGCGACATTCTAGTGTGTTATCTTATCTAAGAAAATATGTGTCGCTTTATACAATATACACTTTTAATCATATACGTTTACTATGTTTTTAATGAAAAGGTAAAATATTTAAGAATAATTCACATTTTAATGATCCCAGTCATAAAAGAATTAATTTTTCAATAACGATATAATAGTTAATGATTATTTATAGATATTATATCAATAAAATTATACTATTTTGAACATTATAAGTATTAAATCACTGAAAGATTACAGTAATATACTACTAAGATATAATTTTTATTTGATAAACTAATTAACTTCATATTAAAATTCTTCAAATATGATGTTTAAGTTTATAAAGTTTTCCGTATTTAAAAATATACGCTATGTGAAGTTTTGCATAATAATACTCATATCGGCATGACTCACGAGTACACGCCTTGTAATTTTGTTACGAAAATTAATATTTTGTACAGCGTAAATTATTGATAATTTAAAAGGACAATTTAGTACCATGCAAAGTAACAATTTTGAGCAGCAACACGAATCGCAACCCACGCCGCACTAAGGCTCGGTTTACCCTGCCTGAAAATTTCCAGCGACATTCAATGTGCGGAAGTGAAACACCATAAATTCACCCAACGTCCTTGAAAAAGACATAAAAATAATTTCCATACTTTCGTCGTAATTCTTCCTTCATATCCGTAATTGTGCGATCTCGAAATGGAAACGCCCGCAGTGCTATATTATTCCGTAAACGGCCTGAGCGCACATTTTTTCCCATCGGGCCTAAAGCTACGTTTTTGCTACAACTGCACATAAAAACTAAACTATTTAAGAGTTTTCCTAGAATACAGGTTCGCAAGGGAACAATATATGTGAATTTGTAAATCGAATTCTAGTGCCTAGAAAACGACGCAAGCATGCTACAATGGGGTTCTGAAAGAGTGGAGTTGCGAGAAACTCCCATTTGTTTATTTCAGGATAAATTTGCCACGTTCTATCATTTCGGAATTATTGCAGGATTTGTTACATCTAATTGTAGATGTGTGAGATACCTTTCGTAACACGTGCCTTGTTCGAACAAACGTATGTGAGAAGTTATCCGAGCTATGTTTGTTATGTAAATACAAGGTGTATCGAGTCGTATTCGATTACTAAAATATATAACTAGATATATGGAATATGTTGAGATTAATACAATTTATATACTTTGTATCAATTGTGTGAAAATTTTCTATTGAAATACGATATTACGATAATGCGCGAACGCTTAAAAATTCATGGAAATAAAAAGGGCACGATTCCATTATGGGTAATGTTGGTTCAAATTGCACATAATCGGATCGGTTTACAAATGATACGTTAATTTTATCGTCGATATAAAACCCATTAGCAACCCACGTTTTAGTTGGGTTTCATTTATATTTATTCCGAGAGCTTATATTGATTTACAATCCGATTTCGAACGTCTACCCGAATTCGAGGATGATAGACAAACGTATACACAAAACAAACAAACTCAGCCGGGATATAAAATCGAACCAGCAGTTTTCTCAAATGTTTAATCTATTTAAAAGCTCTATCTCTCGATTGTGAAAAATTCTTTAGTCGAACTTTCTGATCGTGACATTACATGTTCAATTAAACCCGCGAACTCGTTAAAAATGAATTTTTCACACAACACGACTCGCAAAACGTCAACTTTTTTTTGTTACCGAACGGATGACTCGTATCTTCGCAACTCGACAACATTGGGACGCGTGACGTAAAGAAAAGTTGTTCTTTTCCATTGAATCCCGGAAAAGGGGTCCCTTCTCGCCAATCCATTTGAGGACGTGGGCGTGCGAGTCAGTTGTCACTAATATGGGCCCATTCGTCTTGCTCACGGGCCCATTTATTCAGACATTAATTTGGCCCGTTTTCGCGCTTCTATAATACATTATAACGTACAAATGGGCACAATCTGCTCGTCGGCGAAGACCCAGTTTCCCCGAGTGTCTGTTCCTCAGACAACAAAGGACTCGAAGAAACATGCAAATTTAAAGTGGAGTTTGAGTGGTCGAGATTGCATCTTCCACGATTCAAAGGCGCCCTTTAAACGTTCATTGTCGTGTCGAATTCGAATATTTATGCGGTGATGTGGTCGTTGAATATTTGCCGAACGTAAATATTTGTGTTTGCGACGCGAACGCGACAAGACGCGTTTACGTTATGAGAAAAGTCTGAAGCTTAACTTGGTACAAGAACTAGAGTTTGATAGTTTAGTTAAATGTTTCATGAGCCCGTTAAAGTAGCTATCGGCCGAATAATTTAAAGTTAAGAATTTGTTTCTCGCTATATTACCGGGGGAGTCTGTAACTGTAGGGTTATGTATGGTTATTGATGTTATAAATATAAATCCATAGACCGAATTAATTGAAATTTTAGATTGATTGAACTAATTATAAGTATAATCGTTCCAATTCGATTGAATATAATTCTATGAGGTTTAATTGTATTCTAAACCGTTTGTACGTAAATTTTAATCTATAGCACCGAAATAATTACAAACAAGATAAATTTGTATTACATGAGTATTAGAATTTAGAATTAATTAAAATATTATAAATATAATACATGAATAGAGATTTTCGAAAGAAGATAAATTCCAGATAAAAATATCGTTTTCGTCTAAAAAATATATTTTAATTTTAAGAAAACAAGGAAAGACATTATCTTTATTTTATATATTGGAAAATTCCTACGAATTTATTTTAAGAAAAAAGGTCGACATCACGAAAAGGTCGCAAGTCAATTCACATTATATGATATCACGACTTCGATTATTTTGATGCTTTTTTTTTCAATATATTTCTCAGAACGATTATATGAGATGTCAAAATGACATGCCTTAAAAAATGACTGTAAAAACATGTCAAATATAATACGAATATACGACAATGGGGATACAAATGTGAACTCCCAACAGAAAAAGAAAAAGGAGAAAGGTCCCAAAATTTGGGGAATCCGGAACTTGATTACGTGCAGGGTCGCCATTAAAAGTCCACTCGAAACTTAAACAGTTTGTTCATTAAGAACTAAGTTAAGTTGTTCTGGTCGAAAGTCATTTTTTTTGTATTTGCCACAACCGATCTTGCTCCGAAAAAGTACCACTCCGGTGGATGAGGACAAATGTCCGACTCCGCAAGTTATTGGTCTGCCATTGTGAAAGTCACCCTCCTTACATTGTAGCAAAGATAAACTTTCTTTGTTATTTGTTCTCTGAGAAAACGACTGCGTAGGGGAGCGAAAAGAGTGAAAACGTACGAGAAAAAATCCGAAGAAAATTGCACGCGAAAAATGAGAAGATGCGGATATCTCTATCTATCGAGCGGGGGGAGACAGGATTGATTTCTTTCGCTAAACAAAATGGGTTTTATATTGAATTTATGGGTGAAATCTCGCTTTGAATCTCCAAAGTAGAAAAGAGAAAAAAACTATATCCACTAAATTTTGATTTTATTTTTCAACGCGAACATAAACGTAATAAAACTTTTTTGATGGATCTGACGTATTAGATGTGCATGATTTTGAAATTTTACAATATCGAATGATCGATTACTTCACAAACACACTGACAACTGCAAGTGTTGATTCAATTCTATCTTTATTTAAAAAAAATCACTGCCCATGACATTTTTCCGATAACCCAAATCAGCAGTCTGATAAACGAAACAAATTCGTTTCGCGAAATTATATTTGCATTTATAAAAAATTATTATTTAACCACGACTCATATTTAATAAAATTTATAAATAAATAAACGGAAAACTACTCAAACTTCGGCATTAACCATTTTCATTATACAACTTTTCTATAGAACGTGTACGTTACAGTTTTCGCATTCAACCCACCAAAAATGAACCATTGAAATCTAATACAAAAGTTGATTTTATCGAAAAAAATTTCTATAATCTATCCATTTAAATATTCACGAAAATCAAAAAAACTTTCCAGCACGGGCGTCCCAATGTAGAACATTGAATATTTCATGAACACTCTCCGTCACGCTTTCGCTCAAGCGCACACGACAAATTATTTTATACATTATTTAACACGAAAATTTTCTCACTTCTCGAATTATCCATGCACGCTCCGATATAGAGGCAATGAGGCTCTTTGGGCTAGAATTTTATTGCAGTTTCGGATTACGCAGCGCGTGTTTATTTTAGGGCTGCATAAACGCCAAGAACCGGAGGGTGCTGGCTAACGACTTGCCACTTACATAACGTGTGCAATTTCGTACGCGGTCAAAAGTACTTAAAAAGTATCATGTGCAGGGGTCGGAACCGATGTCGGGTCAGGGGTTGCCAATGCGGCTTTGCGGTGGATTCGAGTTTCTAATATTCCGCGCTAAGTGGCAAGAATGTTTTCCGTATATCGAGCTTTGTGTTCTCGTATAAACTCGTTTCAACTCAAACGAATTTATGGATTACTTCATGTCTGTGTTGATAGTGATTGCTCTAGTTCCGTTTCGATTATTTCCCGAATTTGACTCCGAGGTGAACTTTTGTCAAGTAATAATGATAATTAAGTCAACGATCTTCCTAGATACAAAATCGTGTCGGTAATTATTGTATTTAATTGGATAAACAACAAAGATAGTTCATATTACTCTTGCAGGGTAAATAAAATAAATTAAGGTCAATATGGTTAAGAACACCGGTTGTTTTTTAATAATGTAAAATAGATAATATATAATGTAATTAAAATAAAATTTTAGATGTCATTAAAAATTTTATATATAGTATAATATGATGAACTTTAACCTCAATAAATTCAAGTACTAAAGGCAGGGCTGGAGCTGTATAGGTAATAGGTATTTACCGAAGGAGCCAGTCGCCCTAAGCGTTGAAAGTTGTATTTTTTTTATAATAATTCAAAAATAATTTCGTTAAAAGAATCCGAACAGTATTGGTATATTTTTTAATCAATATTGTGACCAAACTTTTGTCTAAATGAGACTAGAACACACCGACAAACAAATTACACATTTTAGGACTATTTTAAGACTATACGAAGGTTAAATGATCTAATTAATGCTTTATAACTTATTTAATCATATAACACAATTATATTTCAATATTTTTGGAGATTGCATTATAGGCTTGGTGTTATAGCATCGTGTGTTCTAGTGTCGTTTGGGCAAACGTATGGCCACCATATAATTAAATTAGACAAACATTTCTCATCAAATTTCATCTTAATAACAATAATAAATATTTTCAAAACCTTTTTCGATATCACAGGATTTTTCAACGAAATTGGGGAAGAGCTCGAGATTTTGGCTTTTTTTTTAGGGCGTCACTTACCCTAATTTTTTCAAATGTTCTCAAACCAACGATCGAACAAACTTCGAATACATAACTTACCCAACAAAATCATTCAGAACAACAACAGTCCATAGCCATTCAACAAAACAACACCCGCCCAATTACAAATTCATCCCCGACACACCCGATCCATCTTAAAGCAACCGGCCGGTCCCCGGGGGCCTAACCCGGCAGTTCCCCATGGCCGATCATTCCCACATGTGCACACCGTCGCAAACGGGACATTAAAATTCGGGAATTGCGCATGCGCGTCCCGCAATCCTCATCTCGTCCAGGTTGGTCGATATTCCGGCCCCAAGACAGTCCATTAGTAGTGGATGTCGTGACCGAACTTGCATTGTGTTTTTTGCCCCGAATCAATTACCGGCGGGAGGCTTTGTAGTCGTCGAGTTCCGCCCGTGGACTATTTGAATACTCCTCCGGTTTTGAATATTCTCAAATGTCTTTGACTTTTATATGCTCCGCCGTTGGTCTAATGTGAGGTCTTAAAATGGTTGATTGTCGTGTTCTTTTTAGGTCTTAGAAAGTTTGATTTGATAATATGCGGATGAGTTTAAAACGGTTGAGGAAATTTTGTGAAAACAGTTATTGAAAAAATAAACACTTTTTTGTGAACGCAAGCTAAGAAAGTTCATGGGTTACAGATATATATTTATAATACATATCGAGAAATTATATATTTATATGAATGACTAAGGTAATTTTTGTGTTACAAAATTATTTCGTTTTTTTTTTTTTGATAACGGTTTGATACGACTAATTGGCGAATTATTTTTGAAAATATATAAGTGGAAAACGATATTTTATTATCTATGTATATTGACTTAAATGCATAAAGTCTGTTGAATCTGGTTTTAACTGAATAATCAGGGTTTCAAGTATTATATCTCGTTCTCAACCTAATTTCAGCCAACCTTTATGAACTATGTCGTTGCTAAATTGCAATTTTATAAAGAAAATCTTATAACTAGTATTTACCAGACTAAGATTTACGACTATATTTTTTCAAAAAAAGTTTTGTAACCGATCGATAAATAAAATATTCTCTTATTAAAGTTTATTTTACCCACAGCGATATATTCGCATAATAGTTAAAATGCGATTCTATGATAAATTCGGTATATGCGCAGTAATTGCATTATCTAAATTTTTTCCAAAATTTTTTTACGAAAAATGAACTGAATAAATTGTATAAATATCAGTTTATATAGATTATCATATTTTATTTTATTTAATAAACGCAAAGCACCTTGAGTTCATTTTGATAAAAATTATCATAATAACATTTAAAAAAAAAACATTATTTTAAAAATCATTATTTCGACGTGTAATTTTTTTCCCCTTTCCTTATATCATATAATGACAATTACAGACTGAGATGCATTATTCATGAACTATAATATTATATAATATTCATACTTATAATAATGTAGATATAAATCTGAAATATTATATTTTCAATATCATCTTCAGACAAGATTAATTATCTTTTCTCATAATATTCTGTATTTCAAATGAAACTGATCAAAATACCACTGGAAATCGGTATTAAATGTTGAATACGAAATGAGTTGCTAAATATGACTTTCTCAAATTAAAAACCAATTAGAATGATTGAATTTCACCTATCAGCGAAGAGCGAATCAGGGAGAATAATTGATCAATTAATTAATCAAATTTCACGATCCTATACTTTGAAGTATTAGGACTCTTACAATCTATAATACAATTCGTCGTACGTTCATACATTTAAATAATAGTATTACTATCGCATTATACAGTACTAATAAAAAGTTTCGTGTAACGGACAATTTCCATGAACTTTATCGCTTTTGTATTAACTTTATCCGCATTCGGGTGAAATATATTCCAGCAGACCTTGCATCTACTTTTAGCGTATCGATCGACCTTTTTTGTCATGTTCCCAGTTTTATTTAACTTTTTCAACTCGTGTCAACAATGAATATAAAACTATTCAATATATAACAATAGTATTGTTTTGATATTAGCACGATATTTTATCTTTGAATTTTCTCATTTCTTTATCAGTAAATAATAACTTAATAATTCATTTTGAGGTATTTCATCATCATCATCATCATCATCATAAGCAGCCCGCTCACGCCCACTGCTGGACAAAGACCTACCAGATATTTTTCCATTCGCTTCTATCCTAAGCCACTCTCGTTCATGCGATACCACACATCTTTCTATTTATTGTATATATAATTACTCATATATACATCTATTGTTTGAAAATACAAAATAAAAATACAATATCAACACAATCATTTCATACAAAACAGTGAAACAAAACATCATAAAATTTTCACCTCCATACAAACTTTCAATCATCCCCGTTACTCAACCTACTGCAAAAATAGCGAAACTCTCGTTCCAAATTACGCAAATTCGATTCGATAATCGGCGACATTGGCCACCAGTACACACACACGAGGTCGCTCATAATCTCGCCATTGACCCACGTAGCCGCGGTCACGCTATTTTTTGTTGTCGTGCATACCCCGCATGTGAGGGTCAGCCGTTCATTCAACAGCGTCCGACTAACCCAAACCATAGGGAGTGTTATGGGGTAGCGGATAGGGGCGTTAGCTGAGTCAAGGCGAAATGGGGCGGTCGATTAATGGGTGTTTGCCGAATCCTCAAGGTGAGCTCTAGGGTGCAGTTTCGGCGAGGTTCTTTTCTTAATTGAACGATTGTTTGTTTACTGTGATTTTGTCGATGCGTGGGTGGGGTTGATTGATGGCGGTTGATCGTTTTGATAAGCGCGTGTGTGGTTGGAACGTGCGTGGTTAATAATAGAATGAAGTGGAGGAAAGATTTGGATTTGTTTGCGGGCGAAAGGTTAATTGGCTTGAATTTATTTGCGGGCAATTACAATAACGTTTCGTGTCGAATTCAAAAGATTATTCAGGCCCGGGTTAAAGAGAGATAAGTCGAGAATTATTCGCGAAAATATTTTTGTATAAAAATAGAAGAGACACTGATTGGAGCAAAAAATATCTTCGGAACTAGATTATGTAAGAGGTATCCCATATACAGGAAATTTCTCTCTGTATGCTAATTCAGGACGAACGAATGTAAAAATTTAAATAATAAAGTGTGGAGAAACGTACGACTCCGACGAATAAACCGAATCATTTGCATTCGGAGCTCATTTCGTTCGTGTCGTTTAATTAAGTTATTCCTTTATATAGGCGTACTTTAAACGATTTTTTTTGTTAGCTTTTCAACTTATTTTCGGACATGATTAATTACACTCTTTGTTCGGAAACGGGTTCGTTATATTTTTGCGTTCGTGTTGTTCGAAATTTATACAGATATAATGCTGCGAGTCGATGAATTTATTGAGATAAGTTTCGAATAATAAATATAATGTCTCGACCCAAAAAATTGAACCTTGATTAAATATTTCTCATACAATTCGAATTTTTATATTGATCGCTTTGAATACGCAATTTTTTAAAGAAATATCGCTTCATGATAATAAATATTTAGAAAGCAAAGTTTCTTTTCGAGAATACACTAGCTTAAAAGCTCGCGCAGAGGATTTTATACACTGTCTTTTCACGGCAATGTCGATTACTTAAACTGTACTTTTCCTATAATTTTCTCACGAAAGCTTCTATCTTTTCCTTGCATTTAAAGATGATGATCTTTAAACGTCATATTCTGTATTTCAAAGGTGAAGGTCAAGGTAAAAGTACAAATAGTCTTCAATATAAAAGTACTTATTATTTTATACTTACTTGCATTATTATATTAGTTATAAATTTAATGTAAATTTAAAATTAGGTTGATAATCTTATGCTAAATGAAGTGAATTGAAAATTTCCCTTTAGTAAAATTTAAAAAGCCTTAACATTTAAATTAATTATAGAATATTCTAGAAAATGTATTACTTTAGCTTATAAAATGGCCAATTAGATTACTGGTTTAATTCAATGTAAAAAAGCTTTACACAAATTAGCGACTTGGCCGCTCACAGTGTCTTGATTGCCCGTTGATATAATATTATTTTTCAATATATTCACATAAAAGGTAAAATTTGAATATTTAACGAAGATAAAAAGCTCAAAAAGGCTTTCAAAGGCTCTCTTTCACCCGCTCCCCTAATAATCTTTCGGTGACCCTTTCGGCGAGCCCTTTAAACAAGGACTTCTTTGTCTTCAATACAACCTTCTGACACCTCGTTATATAAAGGATATTAGGATTTGAGAAATGGTCTAGGTCTATAATATGTTTTATGTAATATCTATGAAACTTCCGTTTCGTATACGTGTATATTGAGTGTCAAAGATAGGTCATGCCTTTTGTGTTCACGTCATTCCATCTATAAATATTATATGCAGTATTAACTTGCGTAGAAATTTAAATCGATATATATAGAGTGATATTTTCGTTAATCGTTTGAGTGTTTTTACACCTTTATTCCAGAATATCAATTTATTCTATGTATACTCTAAGGTGCGATAAAAGCTTTTTGCTTTAACAGGTGTGAAAACCCGACGCTGTTAGTACAATTTTGACCCTCATACACTAATATTTGTTAATTCAAAAGAATCACCCTATTTTATATTTTTACAAAGTTAATAATGCTTTTGGAAATTCAACTCATAGTCGAAAAGAAATTAATCGTAAGTCATGTAAAAATTTTAATTCGCATGAAAAATATGTTATAAGACCAAAAATAATATTTATAAAATTTCCGTATTTACAATCTTCCATTTATATTTCTTACAATTCTAATAGGCTATATTCGGTACAAGCCGAAGCAAAACCTGAATAGGTTTCCTCGGAGGAACGTCTCGGTATACTTCCATCCAATATCCAATTTCTCGAACTCGGCTATCGAAATTGAATTACAAGCGCCTTAACAAAATACAAAATTATTCAACACGTTTACGCGAAATGCCTCGCCTTCTTCGAAAATTTTGACACATAATGAATTTTCGCGAGTTTTCCATTACCCAACTGTAAGTGGACCAAAACTCCCTCCCCTATCGTTTCATTTTTTTTTTCGAACGATCAAAATATTTTCCATTAAGTGTGCAGAGAAAAAAAACGAAGCCAGACCCACGCTTTATAATTTATTTCTGAATGATACTCCATACCTTTCGGCGAACGCGCCCATAATCGATCTATCAATCTGTGAGCGAAGCATGATTTATATTATTTTTTAATTTTTTAAAAGAGGAAAATTTGAGTTTGAATGTATGTAAAGAATTTTTTTTAAATAAAATTGGGAGAACTGAATTAAAAATTCTGAAAATACAATGTGATTCAATTAAAATATTTGTTGATTTATATTATATTTGCTGAAAACATTCATAAGCTTGATTCTCTTATTCAATTTAGTAAAATAAAATACATCAAAATAATAAAAATATCATCAGAATAATAAAAACTTTATAGACAAAAACAAAATTTTCGAAAAATTATTAAAAGCTTACAGATTTGAAGCGTTAAAAATAATTTTAAGTGTGCTAATAATATAATTGATAATTTTATACTACTTCGTGATAAAATGAACTTGAAAGATCTATTATAATATTTTCAGAAGTTTGTTAATATTTGGAACCAATAAGCTTCTCGATTGCGTATCTGCTTTATTGGAGGAAAATTAGTAAAACCGATATTTAAGAAATGACCTGATAACAACAACTTAGTACCAATTAGGGGAACAGAAAAAGCTTAGATGAGCGTAAACGGATTACAAGAAAAATCCTTGCTGAGAATCTTAGTGTGCTTTGTATGGGACGGTTTTTATCTTACGCATGCGGAAAATTTGTGCCCAATAACGTATACCTACATTCGATAGGTCATTAGTTCTATTATAGTAGAATGAAATAAATATATACCGCTGAAAAAATAAGATATGATTTATAATAAAATAATATTTTCTGTAACGGAAAGGAAACGTATCATTTTGATATTTTTTCCAGCGATTCGTTTGCTAGTTATTATATTTTTTTTCATTCCGTTATCTGAGTTAAAAAAATAAATAAAAAACCCTACGAATTTCTAGCAGTGCCTTTGTTTGTTTGATTGCTAAAGTTAATTTTTGAAATTTTATTCTATGTAAAAGCGCGTCGCGGAAATTTCAACGCGAAAGTATCTTAACATTCGAATTAGTTAACAAAAGCAATTACACGAAATTTTACCAGGCGTAAAACAACCTTAAGTATCATATTATAAATAAAACATACTCAAATAATTAGCACAACTCTAATGATATTATAAAAATATAATCATCGAAAATTTTTCAGAAAAAAAAACTACTTAATAAGAAAATAAAAATAACAAGCCTAAATTCAAAGTCTGAATCAAACCCTAATCGACGATTAACACAAAAATACTCATTTATTCTTCTCCACCAACACAAATAAAATATACATATTTTAACCACTCGAATCCTCAAAATAACCAGAGCATAATCCTTGCAAATCCTCGCCGCAACATTCCGCTTTAATTATAACCTGAGCTGTTTGCCACCGATGGAATCTCAAGATCCGCGAAACGCTAAAGCAGCCCGGACCAAAAGAGCTGTACATCGCCGATTCTCAAACTGTCGAAAGGGACCGCTTTAGAGTGGATAATTTAGTATGATGGGTGCGCATATGGTGGCTAAGTTGATGGGGTTTCGATTTATTCAAGTGATGGTGCGTTTTCGCGGCGGGTGTAATTCGGGTGAAGGTTTGCTTATTGGGTTTGCGGTGAAATATTAGATTGGGTAACAAAAATTCGATAGATTGTGGGAATTGAGTTTGATCGTCGTCAGCATTGTTTGTAATTTATTTATGATGTCCGTTGTTGAATGATATATTTTAGGTGTTTTTATGATTGTATTTTTCACAGTTGGGTCCGTTTACTGGCCGTGTTATATGTGGTTTGGCTTTAATGATCGATGTATTAAATTGACGCATTATATCACATTGAAGAGTTATCTTGTTGACGAAATATCATATACGAATGGATTTTTTTTAATTATATAACATTCGAAATTCATTCAACATATTATCTTTTTTTATACAAATAAAAACCAAATCTGGAACAAACTAATTCAAAACGATTTCGTTCAACAACAAGACATCTTCGAGATAATTCCGAAAATTTTCCATTGTTTACAATACGATTCACGCTTTATCAATGGAACTTCCATTGCCTTTATTTGAAATTTAAAATCTAATACTATTCATTTTTAAAACTCAACATACAATATCTACAGTAAAAAAAATAACCAATCGATAACGCACACATATTTCTAAAACTCACAACTTCAAAATCTTCGAAAATTTCTAACCAAACACTACAAAATACACCAAACACTATATAACAAACATCCCTAAAAACTAAAAGGACCTCGTACAATATTCTAAAACCCTTTTATCCATGCAAAGGTTAGAGAGCCACTGTCTCGCATAAGTGGCGAGAACGCGCGCAGTCCGCGTGCATTATTAACATGGCCGCGTCGGCACACTGTCTCCTCAGGCTGTTCACAGTTTTTCAGTGGTCTAGCCTAATTATTTACAGCAGTGCTGAAACCTGAGCGGCTCACAGGATAGGGTCCATATTGTGCTGGAAGCGCTAAAAACGTGTAGCGACGCCATTATCGCGAGCGAGACTAGTGCTTAGAAAGTTGTTACTCTATTGTTGGATATCTTCACTTTATTGTTCATTTATTTTGAATTGAATACTTTTTGATATAGATGGAGTGTTCTGTTTCATTTTCGTAGTTGTAATTAAAATTTTAATGGTGTTTGAATTTTAAAATAGTTTTTAAAATGGAAAAATCCGAATGTAAAATGTTTGTAAGTATTAAAAAAGAACTGGATTATTCAATACGTTCATGAAACGTTAAACCATTTTTTTAAATATAAGAAAAGTGTTCATTGTGTAATCAGATAAATATAAATTTATCGAGGTATTGAAAGCTTTGTGAAGTGCATAGTTCAAGAATTGCAGATTGATCCGCTTACTTTTCTATATAAATAAGGGTATTTGAAACTCAAGATTATTTCTCAAGATCGCTGAAGCACTTTAGCGTTTCTCGTCTTTGATTAAACATTTGAAAATTCAAAAGTGTGTCTATTCTGCAATGCAAACTTTGTATCCAAATAATATATTTTCCCTCGCTCAAATAAATGAATATTCTGCTCACGAGGAATAACTATTGTATTAAAGTAAATAGACTGTTAAGATTGTGGAATTCATTTCATCGTGAGAAATTTTATTTCTTAGTCAATAATTTACAAATGTTGATGCTAAAATTCGGTTTTTGTATGATTGACCCTCTTTTATTTATTTACATAGATAATTTTATATTATAAGGTTTATCATATAAAATTGAGCATGATATAATAATTTAAAAAAATATTATCATATATTAACCTCTGACTTGACGATTATGTCCGACAGACATAAAATTTTGTCAATATCGAATATGCCTAAAAATAAACGAAAGATAAAACAAACTTATTGATTCGAGAAGTTGGAAGAAATTTTATATTTGCTTTTTCTGTAGAAATAACTAAAAATGAAAAAGAATTGAAAATGTGCACGTACCATAAAAAAATATAGTACCTAAACGTATATTTTCATTGTGACGGATCTTCGTTTCGCCTTAAGCTTTTCATAATGACTTTCGAAGCGTAAAAGGTATGGTTTACCTTTTTAAATTAAGGCACGATAATTGTGGCTCAAGTTACATTAAACGAAAGACTTCGTTCCACAAAAAATATAGGTATTGACTTTTGAATTATTTTTTAAGCGCCAAATTAAGCGCATAAACGTATACACGAAGCAGAAAAAAATATAGAACGATCTCAGAGGGATTTCTATAATTATTTACGGAAGTCAGGATAACTTCGTTAAAAATTCCACGTCTAATCCGAAATTCAATTTCGGGTGAAATTGCTTTTTCCCTAAGATGAGCGAAACGCATTAACCGCGTCATTTTAAATCGATTAACAAACAAATAGTGTTTTTTTTCCTTTTCTTCAGAGTGATAGATTCAAACCCAAAATAAATTTAAAATATAAATTATAACAATAAATTTTCCAAAAATTACTACGGGTAAAGTTTATTAAATATCAACTTTAAATTTATGACCACGCATAAATTCAGCGTTTAAAGATTAATTTCAAACACGGCACGTAATCAAGATGTTCACGTATTTACGATATGAATTTTCTCATATCTCCAGGGGCTTGTTTCAGCTGTAACTTTTTGAAGCAGCAGGTATCCAACATCCCATACCATTTTCATTACGTGTGATAAGTGACGCAAAGTGTACGCAGAAGGGGTTCGTGAAACTTCCTGGAAAATACAAAAATGAGAACGAAAAATTCACTGTTTTCATTCACTCGAGCAATCGAAAAAATTGCACCAATTCGAAATTGTATCCTTTATTTAACTGAAAAAGGAAAGTGTAAAAAAAAAACAATCTACTGGAACTGGAACGGTGAAAATTAACATTATTTGAATCAAAGGGGGTTTGTTCGTATTCAAATTACCCGTATAACTTAGGATTGTTCATCGGCGTACAAAAGGGATGCCTTGTGTAGTCAAATAAAGAAGAAAATTCAGGACAGAAATATATATGGATTCTATGGGACTAATGAAAATTTCAAATCACTTTGTCATCACGTCAGCACTATAAAATTTTGTACTGAAATTTTGAATCCTTGATAAAAAAGATTTAAATTCAATTCGCAAATATATTTTTTATGTATTAGAAAAGTTAGTTTTTCTTTAATTTTAATTTTAGTCTTCTTTATTTTTTCAATATATTATATAATAAATTACGATCATTTTTATGTACTTTTCAATATGTTTTCCGAACAAATCTGACTCGATACAACACACAAAAAAGTAACGCAATAAAATCTGATTTCAATGACTAAAGCACATTGTGATCTAAGCGCAAGATAAAATCAGATTTTTATACGTTCCAATACGAGAAATATGAACCCATACAATCACCGAAAAAACCTTTTCCCCCATACGTCTACCATCGACTCGCGAAACGTCGATAAATATGTCTCGTTTTATAAGATTTTTTTACCGAACCGAAAGTGTGGATAAAGTTTCTTTTGCGTCGCTTGAAAAATTTATGCGATATACATTTTCGCACGCTTCACTAAGAGTGTTTTCTTGTACGAAACGTTCAAAGTATACCATCCACAACTAAATCCGAATGCGATCCGCTCAAACTGTCTTAATTTGAGCTCCGTGAATTTGATATCCGAAATTTCGCTGGAATATATGGCAGAAAAGGGACGAAGAGTTGTTTCGCAAAACGTGCACCAAGGGCAGATGTATCCGAGTGTCTGTTTTGGAAACTTTTTCAATGTCCTTCTGGCTGTTTGAGCAAACACATAAATCTGAACGTTCTGCGACAAGTCCTTGAGCCACAAACAAACGAGAAATCAGAGGGAAATGATCCATGAAAAACAAATTTTATCGCGCCAGTGTACACAAGGACAGGTTGAAATGTGTATAGCTTATCGCAAACGTCGATAACTTTTAGTCCATCATATTATATAATATTATATATTATACATTATATTCGTCAAATTATGAGTAATCAATTTTGCGAAATTTTACAATTGGTTATAATTAAGTGGTTTTTATTTTGAAATACTAGACACGTGTTCGAATTAATTATGGATCAAAAAATGCAGGGTGAGTTTTAGTTTGAAAGAAAAATCATAATGCGGTGTCTCTCCAGGGATTTGTAATTCTTGAAAGGTTAAAGTTCTTAGAATATAACATGAAATATACTCAATATTCTAATATATTTATTCATTCTTAATAATGTAAAAATGTAAAACTTATCTGAGCCGTTTTGTGTGAAATCAATCTTTTAATATCCTTGCTTATGTTTGGAATCGTATAAATTTTGAATTTTCTTCTGTGCCAATATTGACCGTGAACTTAGTGGTGCGGAAGCAGATTTCGGTTTTCCCGATACACGTGTGCAGCAGTTCAATGTTAAAGGTAGATCTTTTATACACACACACGTCTTAAATTGACCCTAGTATGAAATTTTTGACAATTTGAGTTTGACAAAAAATGACGCATAATGTATTTAATTTAAATAACACATTGTAAGTTTAATAAATAGATGAATTTAACTTAATACAATAATAAATATGAGATTATTTAAAAAGAAATGGTTTGAGTCATAGATTTTCTTAAAGAGATCTTCTCAATAAATGATAATAAGAAATATGAGAACTATAATTACGTTAAATAGACATTCTATTTAATACTAGTTGGCTTTAGGTTTCATTATTTTTTTGTATTTATTTATAATTTTTTTGGACAAAAACAATGAAATTTGGAAATAAGGGCCCAACTAACAAACTAATAGAAATAGACTCTCAAATCCAGGAAAAACTGGAACACAAACAACTGGAAAAGCGGCAGAAACGCAACGAATATAATTTCAGTGAATTTTTTCCCACCGCTAGGTTTGCTATTTTCTTTGCGAAAAAGAGTATAAATTATCAACGAATATTACGTATGCACATGTACGTGATAATGTTCGGCTCTTTTCGAAAACGCGACGAAAAATCGTGCCGAAAAAGAAAATTCTATGTAGCGAAAGGCTCAGGTGCGTTCGTGGATTTAATATTTGAGACGGCTACGATACACTTTGCGCATTTTCCGGCGCGGGGCTTTATCTCGGGAAAGCGACGCTTTTACGAGTTTTTCCTCGCAAAACGGATTTTCCGCACAAAAAAGCGTGACATTTGATAACAATAAAGGTGGCCCAATAAATAAGACACGGACGTTCCAACTACTGTGTAAAGGAATTCGAGATCTTTGTGTACCTTTGCTATTTCGCGTGGATTACTCTGTAGCGGGGAAGTTTGTTCGCAATGTTTTGTTGATATTAAAATATTTCGGGAGTGCGTTTCTTATTGTGTGTATTTCGCATTTTCGAATGTTTATTTGTTTGGTATATTAGAAAATATTGTGGATTGGTGGCATGTGTATTGTAGTATGACACGCTAACATTTTATGATATTTGAATCGATCTGTCTTGATATGATTGCTATTTTTTAACTTTCTATCTATTTTCAGAATATTTCAAACACAAAAGACGGATCATGTCAGGCGCAAATGGAAAATTGATTGATTTTGATAAAACTACGCCGAATGTAATCGATTAAGGTCAAAACGTGATACTTTTCGACTCATATTTCGATAGTGATATCAATTACATTCTAATGGTAGTTTATTCAAAATATTGTATCTGTTGAAACAATCACAAGTATCGAGTTTATGTATTGGTATATTTCGTAGAAAAACATCATAAGAAAATTCTATAAATAAACATGTGTTTTATTCATGATTTTCAGATAGTTCAAACGTAATTTTATATCGAACCGATATAATCAGATTTCGTGTTAATTCAAATTAAAAAGAATTAAATGAAGAATCACAACTTTAACATCACGAAAATTCTACCAAGCCCAACAGTATTAAAACAAATAACAGGTATCCTCCGATCGGGGATAAGTCCCAAAGTAAATAATAACATTTCGGCAGGCAATCGAAGGGTTGAGGCCGTAGAAAAACGAGCACGGCCTAATCCGTACTTTATTATCGGAGGCACACGTCCCAGTGAGTCCTCGATATGAACATTATCGGCGGAAAATATTCTCCGAGCTGTTTCTCGTCCTGGAATCACCGACGCGAGCATTTCCTCTGACTCCGACAATTTTCAAGCTCCTCGAATGTATAGGCGTGTATCGGTTGAGTTTCGGTTTTTTATGGTATAAATTTTATGTGGATTTCGGGCATCGAGTGGCATGGTCTCGGTCCGCTCGTTTGATGTGATCTCTGGTGCGATAAATCGTCAAATATGAAAAATGGTCGCCGGAGATAGTGATGATATATCGCGGGGAAGAGAGATTTTTTTGCATTAGTTGTTATTTGTTTGTATTCTTTTTTTGTTTTGCTTGTAGGATTTTTTTCGATGTTTTTATAAACTGAAATAGCAGTACTGAAATCTTATAATATTGATCTATTGCCGAATGCAAAATTTGTCGTAAAAATATAATATAAATCTCTTATGTATTTGTACATGAATGGAAGTAATAAAAACACTGCTGAGCCATACTCTGAAAGAAGAAATCGATCAAATGCTTTTATGATGTAATTGTACCCTCAGGAATACAAGAGAACGTCGATTAGATCAATTGATCACTTGTACGAAAATATCGTAAATACATAATAGCATATTCGTAATAGCTGTACATATAATATAAAATCGGTATATACATTTATAATTTATTTATGTGCGAAAATTTGAATATTTTCGCGAATATAGAATTTCGTAGAGAAACTGAATATTTGTGTAGTAAAATTAAACCCTAAACTAAATGTTATCTTTAATTATCCTAGTACGCATAGATGCGTATACTTTATCGTATGCAGTGATGAAAAATTCAGTTATAGTGTTTTACATTTTTAACTTACAATTAGTTGCAAGCTACACTTTCAATACAAAATAAAAGTTTCTGGTAAAGAATAAAATAGGTATAAAACAATGCAAATTCTCTAAAAAGACAATTTATTTATACGCAAGAAGTTTTATGCTTAGATTATGTGAAATCCGTTATTTGAGAAAGACTTTGATTTAAATGAGCTTTCAACAAGTACTTTAGGAATCGTATAAACACGTACATCATCAAAATATACAAAAGCACTTACCAAAATTTTGTACATTTTTCCATATTTTCTTTAAAAATCAAAGAAAAAAAAAATCCGATGAATATAAACATCACATATTTCCCAAATATTATTGTGGTAGGAATTCACTAAGGATTTTCACATTTTCCAAAATACCAGATTCTTCACAGTAATATTGTTTCATCTCTTCACCGTTGTCTCACCTAATATTTGAATCATTCTTCCTTTGAGACGGTGACGTTTCCGATTTATATTCGGAAAGAAAATAAAGACTGTCATTTTACCGTTGATTTTCTGCACGTATTTTCCGACCATTTTTTCTCCATGAAAATAAAATTTCACACCTGCATATGACGTATCTACTCTTTCCATATTATATGTGAGTGACGTGAAAAACATACAAATATTATAAAAATTTAATTGCTTTCGTGGGTTCTTTTTTCGATACCAAATTCTATTTTCAATTTAGCATTTGGTTTTTAACTCTGTGGATTGAGTGCGTCCCAAATGTACGAAGAGGGAGCAAACGTGATGATTTATTGTTCGTATGTCCTCGGTTCGTACGCCCACGAATATATTGCAAAATTGATATATGAATTTAGGAAGGAAGATAAACTCGGTGAATTATCGTCTCGATTTGCTTTAGCTCCGATTAAAAGCACATAAATATACGACGGCTGTCAGTTTTAAAGTCGCTATTATTATATTGCGTAAGAAATTTGCAATATCTATCAATTTATTATGCGTTCCGAATATGGTTTTATAGGAAGTAATTCGACATAACTTTCGTGTATATATCAAATTTTGCGATAAGAAAAAGAAAAAGTGTTATGAGATTGATGAAGGAAATATATTTCTTCTGCACGGTATATCATTTGAGCTCAAAAAAATATATTCTCATTTTACCTAAAAAATTGAGTCACAGAAAGAAAGCAAACTTTTTTTTGATGAAAAAAAGTAAAATTTATTTTGTCTGTTGTTGCGAAATATTTTTATATTACGGTTCATATATAATATAATATAAATAATTTAAATGGATAAAAGTAGATTGTACCGTCTGCGAAATGAGCTTTTTATTATTACCCTCTCGACTACTTAATTTTTCCTTCCAAAGGATATTTCATACGTTTCACACCACTGTAAAGCCATATCGAATTATTAATGGCCCCGAAAAAAATTAAATCCGATACATCATATTTACGACTCACTGCCCACGTGAAAAAAACCGAAACGCGGGTCATTCACGAACCCACAAAAAAATCGCTTTTCACTCGCACATCTAGACCGAGCCTTCGACGAAACGGTCGTTAAGTCTCTTGACCGAAAAAATACGTGAAAAAAATAAAATTCATATTTGGCAAGCGAATCTTGCGGTCTCGCGCCCACACAACAAGTAATCTATGAAACAATAAATCTCCTTGTCATCGCCGGCTCAAAAAATAAGCCTCCAACCACGGGGGCGAAACAAATGTGACCGCGAATTTTCTGGCAAATAACAAACGTGTTCTTGAACCCTATGGTGGTTGGAGGTTCCGCGGGAAAGCGGGTGGAAAATCCTCCCTTCGCTTCCAGACACGATGGCCATTCTGGCGCCAAACTATCTCCCCCATTCTGCGATGGGGATGTGTATGGATGTTTGCGTCGTTTCGCCCTTGTTCGGTGCCAGATGATCCTATGTGTGACCGTGGACTCGATTGTCGAGGTCGCCACTGTCTTGGGTTTTTCCTTTTTTGGCGTTTTTAGTGCTGCAATCCTTTCGAGGACGCCGTTCGATCACGGTCTTATTGTTATTGGTGATATGGTTTTGTTTTATTTCGAGGGTTGCGGCGTTGCCGTTTCAATTTGAGGGTGTGGTCGTTCTGATTTAGTACTTGGGTTTGGTTGTGTTATTTTTTTTGAAGGGTATCGAAAAATATTAATTATGTATATCATGTTGAAGAGTAAATTTGATTTCAACTATGAATATAATGTGGATTGTGATTCATAAACATTATACTTTGGTAGTATGAAAATGTTCTTTGAAAAATATTGGAGTGCAAAATCATACTCTCACTAAAAATTATTCACTGGTTGAACCGTTACCTGCACGCACACGTCGTAAAAATATTTTATTTTTATGATTCTGAATGTGAACGTCTTCATAAAATTATTTTTAGTCTTCGATTGAAATATCGATAAAAAAATATATATTTTCAAAAATGATCTCAACATATGCATCCTGAATGAAATTTCAATTTTAAATGATTTAATGCAATATTTATAAATCTGAATACGAAATAGATAATTGAACCATAATTGTAAATACCGCACAGACCATTTCGCATACGCCCCAAAAAAGCTGCGAATCATTTCGAAAAAGTTGGGATTTTCGTTTACATATCTCGCGATGAAATAAAAGCGCTCGAATGTCGGTCGAGTGTTTTTTTACTTACGCCGTAAATCTAAAAAGGTAAAGTGAAAACACGGTCGCGTTCCGTATAAATATTTTTCCGTGTAGACCATAAAAAATTAAGAACCCTCAGTATGAAACGCACTCAGCCCCAGTGACAGCGGTCATCCGACATTTTTCACGAGGCGCTTTTCCCCGGAAAACACGTGAAAAAACACGACTGGGACATTAGCGCCTGACACAAGTACTACCCAACTGTATTTTATCATTTATGATATATAATACAATTACGAAAACAACCGCCAGACACCGTTTCCAGTTACAATTTTCTCCCCCCCCGATGAGAAATCCCGCGCCACAGAGAAGATAATCCGTCTGGATAATGGGAGGATTAAACAGGCGGATTGTGATAAATTCCAAATCTCTAAAATAAAAACGACTAGTCGATACTGTCTTCGATGCTTTTTCGCTATGGTATTATATAACTTTCGTACGGTCTCCGAGAACAAAGGATTGTTTAGAAAGAGTATGAATTGCCGGAGCCGAATGCGATTCCCATCTAGTGAAATCCGGTCACTAAATATACATGATGCTGTCTACATTTAGAGCGATCAAAGTTTTAGATAGTTGAATAAATTTCAGGGGCCTAGAAGGATAACATTAGCCGCATATTCTAGATGTGTTACGGTTATGGTTTTACATGCGGTGTAACTTCTGACGCATTTTTCTGAATTTTTAACGCAACTTTTTTGCGCCAAAGCCAAAACTAGGACATAAAAAATTGTACAGATAAGAACATTTTCAAGCTTTTTTCACAAGACAAGGTTATATGGAAGCAACTTTGTCCCCACTTCGAAACAAAAGCGAGTGACTTCTAAATTTTTCTTGATTTTATCACTTGTTTTCGGATTGGCGTGTTGCGTAATTCGAATAACGTTTTACGACGTCTATTCAATATTTTATTGCCTAATAAAGAGGACGCTATTTTCACCAACGCATTGTATAGACTTGGGTGTGATCAATTTTTTCCCGGCGTTGAAAAGACGTATCGATTTTTTTGTCATTGAAACGCCACCGAAAAATTGGTAGCGAAAACAAAACTCAAACGATAAAACCTTGCTTTTTTATATTCGAACCTCTTTGATGTTTACTGATAAAATCGATTTAACCTCTGCGTGGTATGAAAATAGTCATTTTCTCACCTTTCCGTGACAAAAATGCACAGGTGCCTCGTAAAATATAGTGAAGTGGAGACGTCACGATCGTGCCAGTAATTCGACCTTGAATACTTGATTTTTTGAGGGTTGAATTTTTTCAATGGATGACAATTTGTAGATCAAAATATATAAAAAGATTTTAAAGCTCGATTCTGAAAAAAAAACCAATTTTGGAATAACGAAAAAAAAGCTTTCTTCAATTTCCATTTAAAATATATCAGTATGATAGCGTGAAGGTTTTTTTTTTTTATTTTCAATATATTTTTAAATAGAAAAACCAAAGATTTTACGAATCTCTATAAAATGGAAAAAAAATACAAAATCGTTTTTATCGTAAAATAAATTCAAGAAAATTATCGTATATTTGACGCGATCTTCTTAATCGACACACTTCATTAAAACCAAAATAATCTTTGATACTCAAAAACTTAAATTTCCAAAAAAAATCTGACTGTGACCTTGAACATTACAACACCCCTGAAACCATCCCTGAAAGTTGGCAAATTTTTGGCAGCTTCGTATTTTGGCACGTGGTTTTATGGCTAGACTCGCGGCGCCCGCCGTATTGGCGGCCGCGACCCCCAAAATTGCACACCATGGACGCACCCCCTGAACCCTCTACAACCCGTATGTATCTGCGAAATACATATTTATATAATACGCTGACCTTTCGTCTGCTCGGATTTTCCCGGGGCTTTTCCGCAGATTTTCCAGCGGAAGCCGGCGGCGCCCTGACTGGTGCTCATTAATACAAATGACGCCCGAAATTAATTCACATCGGGCAAAACAACTGATACATATTCGGAGGAATATTTTTATTGGTGTCCTGTGGATTAATTTCTTGTCGTAAATATTGCTCAAGGTTTAGTTTTCTGCCAGTAGCTAGTTGCGTTGAGATTTATTGACATAATTATTCAGCGAACATCCTCGATGTAAACATCAAATTTCGCGTTCGTTTATGAGTGTCTTCTTATTTTATGGGATGGTAAATCAAAAGTTTGAGACTCACCTAAATCAGTAGATTTGAGTGTTAGGAAGCCTTAAAATCTTATCTAGATTAATAACCATTTTCTACGACTAATTTCTTAGTGAAAACTTTTCGGTAAAGAAAATTTTGGATTTCTACTTTTGCACGGTCATAAATTTAATCAAAAATATAATTTAACACAAATTTTATATGAAATATAAATCATATAAAAGAAGTGAAAATTTTGATACAAAAAAGTAACTCAGTTTAATTTATCATATAATATTTTTCCGAATATTTTAATAAATTACTTCAGATTATATGATATAGTGTGAAATTCAAATTTTATGAATTAATCGGGAGGAATATTTCATTTTCGCATCGTTAAAAGTAAAATTAATACTTTTTTCTAGTTAATAAATCAATCGATTATGCGAAATTTTCATCTAATCTAATTTAATGGAGATGGAGCGTTTTTTTTTTTTTCACTTTCGTCGTATTTTTCATTGAGGGTTTTTTGGCGGCTTTGATGCTGGCTTTTCCTCGAAAAAAGAGGGGAAAGGAAAATCCCTGGCCTTAATTTTGTTTTGGGGTTAATTATGCTGCATTTTTCCTCGTCAGAATAAAGTGGATCACCGTTCGAGATTTATAATTCTGCAATATTGGCACCAACGAGCTTTTATATACACCCCATATATTCTGAAAAATAATAGTGCAAACTACTTTATACGTGCATTGTTTCGTGTTTTAATATTTCACAAATAAATAAATTAGCTTTGTTTTAATAAAATTTGTCAAAATCATGAAATACTATAATATTATGAAAATTTATTGGAACATATAAATTTCAAATTTTGGATTCGTAATATTTACAGAGAGAAAAGAAAACGACGTCGATAAATTATACTCCCGTTTCCTTTTTTTATACACATAATTTGATACCTCCTGCTCGTCCCGAACATGAAAAACTTCCAGCATAATTTATATCTGTTTTCACCTTTATATGCTGATTCTACGCAAGTCTTACGAAAGTCCAATAAATAAACCTTGAAAAACTACAATATCTCAACAAATAAGATGGAAACGGTTATGAAAATATTGCGTGCACAACACGCCCCATATTTTACAGTGATTGGATTATCCTCAATAAAAATACTGACGTTTTTCGCGAAACGCGAACATTTTTCATTTATATCGTTCGCGGTGGATTGACATAACAACGACCAACTTTATGCATATTTGTCATTTGAAATACGCCAACGAGGGGAAACAAGCACTTCAAAATGAGAACGAGTGGACAGTAAGTTGAGAGACTCCATTCAATGTCGGTTAATTATGGGATGTTGATGACGTATAATCGTTCGTGAATTCAAAATGTCATAGTATAAAGGAAAATTCATGGAAAATTGAGAGCGGCCTCTACGCTCGACTGTAAATGAATAATTTGAATTATTATTTTAGCCGTCATGAATATTTTTTTTGTAAACGGTTCATTATTATTAAGAGTGTCAATCATTTAAGTTAAAATATTGTAGTATTAATATTATATTATATATAGTATACTATTATGTAAGACTATGACCAATTGTCAAAAAACGGTTTCAATATTCCATTTTTTGAGAGTCATTTATATACTAAAACTTCAGGTGGTATTGGAAATATTTTATTCTATGATGAAAATTATATAGAACAAATATGATACATTTTTAATCATTCAAAATTAAATATTAGTTCACTTATTTGATTTTGAAAATACGGAGATATAATATATCGATAGCGCGGTTATAGTACCGTAATATTGTTGGGTAAATATTTTCGTAAATAATAAAAAACAACCGTGAATGTACACAAACAAACGGCATGCAAATTTTACGAAATGGCTTGTTGATAAAACATTCATATAAAATACATATCGAACGAGATTTTGTTGTATTTAAATGTCTTCAATTGAACATTCCGGGCTCGGATTCGAAAATCTATTGTTAAAAGTATACTCAACGGGTTTCAAGGTACTTTTTTATATTATTTTCGGTAAAACCGAGTGAACAAACGAATTCACTTTCCAATTCGAAAAACATTTTTCATATCGCGAACGCGATTTCGCATTCGCAAAGCGGCGTTTACTCGGCGGGTTTGCGTTTCGTAAACATTTCCGTTCCGTCAATTTTTTCATCGCTCTTTATCCCCGCATACAGTTTTTTTATCGTATTTCTCGCCGAATAATAATTAGAAATTAAATTAACAAAGTTAAAGCGTTGTTCAAACAACAACGCAGTATTTGCGTTCCGAGTTTAAATCCAAACACTTTAACTGAACAAAAGCCCCTTGATTTATAGGGATTGTTAAGGCTCTCGTTGTTGATCCCCGGGACAATGGCTACATCGAAATGAACGTGGACTTTTTTCGCGTTGGGGGTTTGCGAAGATAAATTTTTTTCGGCGCTTAAAAAAGGCACGACGTTTGAATTCTTTCGACGTATACAATGTATAAAGCGTTATTGAATACACGAGCGAGCTTTCCTATTATCCTCCATCAAATATTTAACGTAAATATGGAGGGTCTGCACGCACGTATTATTGTCAACTTTCAAATATTTGAATCTGCTGTATCAATCCTATTGAAATAATACAAATTTTATTGTTCGCGGAATTCGAAGAGTTTATAAAATTTGTATACACCCGATGCTTTTTTAATTTGATGTGCTTTGTGCGGAATTTATTCGTGAACATGGATATTTATCGAAAAGGTTTAATGTTTATATGAGGTAATATAAATATTTTGGTAACGAATAAATAACTTTTGTGCGTAAATTTTATATGTAATGTTGAAAATGTTTCTTTTTTAATATTCAGTTCAAATTGAAACAAAAATGTAAATAGCACAATTACACGCAAAGTAGTTATTTTTGGAAACGTTATTTTATTAAAATAATTTTCTCTTTTTACACACATTTCCAGCGTTAAAAATCGAAAATTAAATAAACTATTCAAATACCACAATTTCGAAAAATTAAAAAAAAATTACCATTCTCAAGCGAAACAAAACATGAATCCAAATTATCCTCATTCCACCACCAAAAAAAAAAAAATTCCAACAACAATAACCGTCACTCCACACTAAATTCCCACCTAACCGAAATCGCCATCACAACCAATTGTCCCAACGACCCAACTCCCAAAAAGCGTCCAGACCGTTGCCACCGCGACAACAACGCATTATACAATTTTTCCCCAAACTCAAACTACACACAACCAGGCAACCCGACCTGGCTCCGATCGAGTTTCGCATGATCCTTCAGGCCTTTCGAATCGCGCAAGTTTGCCTCGTCACTTCTCATTATGTCCCTCAGATGTAATCTTGACGTAGTAACGGCCGGAACGCCAGCTCGTTATTATCATCGTGGGCGCGAATCCGAACAAAGGGGGTCCTCAAAGGACCCGGGATTATGAAAGCGGGCCGTTGTTGTTACAAGACTGCTTCTGGGGGGTTTTCTCGCACGTAGGCCCGTTACGAGTCTCTCCTGGCCCGAGGAGTGGAAGATAAGGAGGATGCTGGGGCTGGTGATAAGGACGATTCCGATGGCGGAGGGGTGTCTGGGGTGTGGTTGAGCTTTTGGATAGGTTTGTACGGAAAAATGTTAATTTACTTGGTGGGGATTGTTAAATGGTTATGGGTCGGCTTAAAAAAGAAAATTGTAACTGGGCCGATTCGTCTTTTCGATTTTGATCGAATTCTCAATGACTTGGTATTTAAAAAAAGCCAGTGGAAAAATTTGAAATAAACTGTAACTAGCATTTAACAGGATTTTCATGAAGGTTTGTTCATAAAATTTTTAATTGATTAAGTTTGGTGTCATGTTTTTGAATTGATTTACTTTGGGATTTTATGTAATAAATTTATATGATTTGAAATTTTTATATCAAATGATTGATGAAGGAATAATATTACATTAATAAGGGTCAGTGACAGAGTCTGGAAGAAATCGAATTGAAACTGCGGATTAAATTGATTGAAATATGAAGTAGATTAAGAAGTGGATGTAGTTTTATATCATATAAAAAAAATAAAGATAAATGAATTACTAGAATAAGTACACGATGATAAAAATAACTTAAGCAATTATTATGAATTCATTGAATGTATTGTTTCTATAAAAAATTAAACATATTGCAACTATTGAATTGATTTGGAAATTTTTTTATAAAAAGTATGTTTAAAAATAAACTTCGATTATAGTGTAATTCAAAAAATTTTATATAAAGTAATCGAGTATTTTAAGTAAACTTTAAGACATGGAAAAACTTTATCCGTTACTTTATTAAAAATGTCGAGAGTTTAAAGGTGACAAGGAAAATTGGGATCGTCTTTTTTGCCTTCTATAGGCAATTCTGTTGATTTTTCTCATCGTTTGGTGAAATTTGAACGTGAAAAACTCTCTGAGAAGAAACTGATATTGGTATTAAGCAACGTATAAATATAATACGTCTCGTAATACGTAGGATTTGGAATTCGATATCGCTATCGATACGTTTCGAGCGTTATTCTATCGACGCTTTCATATTCTTATGTGTGGAATCATACGATTAATTGGGATACATTTCGATTTAATAATAGATATCGATTGGATTCTACTGTCTCTTCCGGTTAGAGTTAACTCAACATTTACCATTTCATGTTCATGTATGAACTATATACTTTTTAATTTACATATCGATAAAACAAATTGTTTCCAAGTAGATTTTTATCGCTTTATGTAAAATATTTTGAATAAATTAATGAAATTGCGTACAAATGTTACATTTTTTGGGATATTTCGTGACTAAATAATTTGCATTGTATTCTAAGTAATTATCTTTAATTGCAATTTGGTTTTCATGAAAATTTTCCATTATTATTTCTCACGTTCTAAAATTTGAGACGTAAGTGTTTTTGTCAAAATATTAAGTGAAAATGTAGATCGATTTCTTATTTAAGTATTTTTATATTGATTTCATAAACTTTCAAACGAAAAAATCGATGAAATGCTAAGCCTTCAGAGATTCAAAAAACGTTCGAATTGCGTGACTTTTCCACTATGTCGGTCAAGGAAATTCAATATAATGATCACACACAAAGAACTCTAAATCAGGTTTCACACAATTTCTTAAAAAAAAAACACGTTCAAAATAAAACTTTATTATTAAAATCAAATTGGAGAAATAAATTCAGTTGATTTTAAAAAAATTATTTTCAAATAACAATAATTCCGATCAAACACAAATATTAATTGGAATCAAATTGAATTTGAACTCCAATCTAATAAAGGATACTTGTTTGCAAACTTTTCATTTAATTTGTAAAATAATTAATTGCAAATGTTTCTCTCGAACTTCTGTAACGAAACATATAATCGATGTTGCGCACAGAACGAAATGATAACGACGCAATTAATATCCATAAAAATTTCATCCCCGAGCGGAGCGGACCCCTTTCCGCCTTCAGGGCTTTCGGAAATATCCTTCAGAAATCGAGAAAATAATTTCACTAGCGTTTAACGTCAGAGAGATTTCTTCTTGCCGCATTTACATTGTTGGGTACATCCACCGGAATGCTCCCGACCGTTCCGTTTCTTCGACTTATTACGCATAAAATTCAAGACATTTATCAATCCCTCTGGCGGAAGGCGTGCATAATTCAAATATTAAATAAATATACATATATTTCCCGTTTTTCGACTGAAGTTGAACGGCGTTCGTGCAAGTCTCTCTCTCTGACCCGATTAACGTACCACGGTAGGAATACGTTCACGTAGAGGCATGTGCGAAGAAAAAAAGTGATATTGGGACGTATTTGCATAATGAAGTAGCGCTCGGTCCTCGAAAGCCTCCTCTCGCTTCTTTTTTAAGGATTCTGTATTCGGTTGTCTCGTTTTTCCTGGGCCAGGAATCGGTCTAGTGGAATTGAATTTGAAATATTAAAATATCATGTCTTTAGAATGATTGGAAAATGGAAAATTTCATTGTTTCGTTCTGTAAAATGATCATAACATAAAAGAATTTCGGAATAATTTGAAAACGAAAATGAATTTCCGAAGCGTATTTTATTTTACTTTTCAACCTCAATAACGATAATTTTATCTTGCTTATTCGTCAATTAATTAATACATTACCTGAATATATTTTAGCAATTTTAAAATATGGAATCGTACGTATTATTGGCACTTCAATTAACTCGATTAATTCTATTTGAAATTCTAGACTCTGCGATGAAATAACCATAAAAAATAAAAGATCCGACACCCTTATCTGAGTGGAAATTCTCACAAAAACCAATTTATTTCGTCGGAAGAATTCCAAAACGATCTTCATTCCCGAGACATTTTAATAAGTCCACCTCTATACACGCCCCCATAGTCAACTTAAATAGAACACAGAACCTAGTCACGATAGAATCGTATGTACTCGAATAGAAGGTGGATAGCCCGAAGGCTTCTTCTCGACGAGACACGCACGTCGTATCTCCTCAGAAGATCCAGCCGAATGTGTACAGTTTACATGCAAAATTCTCATCTCGGATAATTGAAATTTTCAATACGTTCGTGGGGAAAATGTACGCCTATGCCTATGATTCTGACTTTACTAGCATGAAATAGGTATTCCGAGTCGGTGTTGAAAGAGTTGCGTAAGTGTGTAACTTTTCTTCTGTGTCCCTTTTCGTATTATAACGTGCATAAAAGTGGGGATTTAATTAAATTAGTTTCTCACTGTTGGATTCCGTTGCGTATTGTGAGGTTTTGTTCAATATTAATTAATGGTATGTTTTAAGTGGGTCTTTGTTTAATTTATATATTTTCTGAAGATGAGGATATTATAATTTAAAATGGTTTCAATGTGACAATTCATTATTTGGAACATGAATCATATTTTGTGTAATAAATTAAATGCATTTTTATCGCATAGCGATAAAAATATATATAAGAGGAAACCTCTTTGAATATCTTAGAAGTTTAGACATTTTCCTTTATTATGTATTTCTACTATATAGTGATAAAGAGAAAGTAACTTTCAAGTAGCTAAATACGGAAACCATTCTTTGCTAGATAGTTTCAGGCTAACGAAATGCGACTTGTTCTATCTACTGATCGGATAGCGTGTCGCCTAACTTCGGAGATCTTTAGAAACCAATTTATTCAGCAAAGCTTATTATTGTATATAGCCTGTTTAATATATAACTTTATTATAACTATATTATGAAACCTTGAATATTCTCTCGCTATCTCTATCAATGAACTGAATTCTAAAATCTTTACTTGGCGAATTATCCGAATCACATCACCTATCTTATTGTTTAATATCACCTAACTTCAATAAACAGCTAATAAACTAGTACATTAAATACGATTTGACTTACGTTCAATTAAAACAAATTCATTCAAATTCCAACAAGCGCACAATTTGGAAACAATTTCCAACAAAACCGCCGACATTTAAACTCACTTTAGAAACATATGATAAAACACACCATTTACTATCAAACAAATCGAGTTCCTTCAGTTTCATTGAAAGCGAGGAAGACATCGCAGTTTCGCGATCTGGCTAACAAGAAGTGACACTAGGCTCAACTTTGGCGTCAATTAACACTTCGAACCGTATCGTTTCTCATTTAACTTGGTACGCACGTCGTCAAATTGAATAATTTATAACTTGTGTGTAGCCGACTCGCTGTTTTCTGAGTTTTCTCGGTTCAGTGAAACGGAGATGCGTGATTTATGGTGCGAGGCGCGAATTCTGCCCGGGAAATTAATGGAAAAAGCGTTCGAGAGCTGCCGCTGATGGTGTTTTAATAAAGTTCGCCGAGAAGTTTCGCATCGTTCCATTTCGTTCGGTTGAGGTGTTTGTAATAGTGTTAAAACTTATTTTGGGTAATTTAAAGTGTTTTGGGTGATGAGAGTGTGACCCTGAAAAAATGTAATCGTTGAAGTTCTGTTGTAGTTTTGTGTTGGAAGAAAATTGAAAAGTCTTTATAAAACACGAGTATTTAAAAATATCATTTGAATACAGATTTTCGAATAGATCATCGTTAAAATTTAATAAGATTATATTATAATTTGACTTAATCCAATCAAATAAATCTTTGTTAAAGGAGACATTTTAATTTGAATATTTGAATATGATAATCGCGAAACCTTTTTGAATGAATTTATCAAATTTTCAATCCGTTTTCATCACAACTTTGCTATAAAATAAGCGAGAATGTGAAATCAATATCATACATAATACACTTTGAGTAATGACGAGCACTTTAAATTTTATTATGTTTCAGCTTCGCGAAATTGCACGAACTCATTACTTTAAGTCGGGCATTCTCAACCTCGTACCCGCGATCAGATTTGTGTGTGCTCATGGTGAATTTTGAATTGAAAAAATAGGTGGTACCCGCTGTCTTACCGATACTTTTTGAATACGCACTTGGGTACGTCGAATGGAGTATCTAAAGTTTAGGTGCTCCTTTTATATGAACATTATATTGATGCATGCAAATCCTTTATTATTTTTCGTGTAAATTCGAAAAATAATCAAATTAATATTCAAATAATTGCTTATTGTTAACAATTATATTGTTTTCGAATAAACCATTTTATAAATTGATAAATAAAAATTTAATAATTAAATCTATTATGATATGATATTTCTAAAACGCTACAGCAAATTGTCGGTCGCTGCCACTCAAAATAATATAAAAGTACTACCAAAACCCAAAGCGGCTTCGTAAGCCTTTCATTTAATTATGACGCAAAATTTTCAAACAATATCGATTCAAATGCGATCGTGTAAAGCAGAATATTTGACGACGTCTTTATTATTAAATTTAACTTCGAAATCCGTTTTCGCAACAAAACCACTCTAATTTCGTAGACTGCGACCGTTGCGTTATTTTCGTCACTCTAGTGAAAACATTTCAGAAATCGAGACGACTTTTCCAGCACGGAAAAAAAAAGAAATTAAAGCAAAGAAAAATGTTCAACCGCTAGGTAATTTCGCTCGTCGGACTTTTTTGTTCGAAGTTCGCCGCTAAACTTTCGGAAGACGCAAAATTAAAAAGTCCCCACGGGGACAAGAAGTCCTCCATGCGCGCCTTCAGCTCGGAATGAATGAAACAAATTCAATTTATCGTCGAACGACCAGACGAAAGTTTTTCGATCGACCCCGATAATAAAAGAATTGTATGTATAAATAAAGCGTGCGGTACAATCGAACTTCAAAATTTGTTTTAACTAAATAAGGCGAAACCTTTAAAAGAGACGTGTGAACCATTAGAATTGAATTTAAAATAATAAAATGTATATTTTTATGTTAATATTTCAAGTATGACAGGATGAATTCCCAACAGGTAACTGTCTAAATTATCAATTGTGAATTATTCAAAAAAATACATTCCCTTTTGAATTGTATCTTAAATGAAACTAAATAGAATTTTTCATTCACTTGATTTATCGTATTCAGTCTAACTTTTTCTTAAATAAAAATTCATCAACTTTGAAACAAAATTTATTTTACATTTTGTTAAAAATTTCACAAAAAATATTAAATGCAATTATTATCCATGAAATTTTTTCAGTTATATCTAATGCAACATGTAGTTTAAGCTTACTATTGTATTTTGCAAAAAAAGTGTTAGGTTGTAAGCGGCTTATTATGAAAATATTACATTATAAGAAGTCTGCGATAAAAATATTACCCTGAAAAAGGTTTGCGAGTCAAAGGGGCTGAATTTTCTAATATATTATATATCTTAAATTCGATATTACATTTTTAATTTATGCCTCATGATGATAATCATACATCTTATGAAACACAAATATTGTTCCAATCAATTTAATGCTAAAAACAATTTTCATTCTTATATATAAATTTCACAATAAAAAACCGTTTCATTTACTTGGAAATCGATAAAAGTTCGACACTTAATATGCGACAAACTTAACACGAACATTGAAGTTTTCAAATACCTTCATATAGAAACCATAAAAATCTTATTTCATCTCAAACTCGTCAAACTCCTAATGTATAAATTATCTTCGCAACATTTACAAAATACGCTTATGTTCTCAACGACATATCCCATAATCCACGCGATGCATTGAATACCTCGCAGAATTATAAACAAAGCCAATCGTGTACACGTTCAAAACATACTTATACCTTGAATATATATTCGCGGTGTAAACTTCGTGAATATTTATAACCGGACTAATAAAGCAGAAGTGTGGTTCGCATAAAATTTGCAACCGTTAACGGAAAGATTTAAATAACAGCGTCCCCAGAAACCTCAGCGACAAGTCGACAGTCTTAACAATGGACGAACAACAACAACCACTGTGGCTGCTTTCCGTTCTGCCCGTATAAATCCAAAGCTACAGAGAAGACTCGACTTATAAAGGAAACCAAATTGATGGCAGCATTAAGAGCACCGCAAGTGCCTCCAATTCTAAGAATAGTTGAATCGAATTGATCGAGTCACGCTCTCCTGTACGACCGCTAGTATTGCACGTGTACAGATCGTTACGGAATTTCGATGTTTTTTGTTCATTTTGCTTTTCTTTGTTAGAATAAGTACAACGAATTTTTACGGATGGTACTATCATTTTGCATTATGGATCACTTTCATAATGTATTGATGCGCATTTTCAAGTAAGGTCACTTTGTCGATTGACCGTTCGATATTGCTTTGTGAAATTATGAGTTATCGCATGCATAAACAAAATGTTGTGATAGCACGTACAGTGAATGACTTCATCCATAACACATCAGAAACAATAAACGGATATTATACAATAATAAAATTAAATCTAACCTTTACGAATCAAAACGTTTGAAAAAATATTCTGAAAACATTTCCCACGTACAGACGTGATTCCACAGAGAAACTTTAAACTAAACCATACCGGGACTATGCGGGTGACCTGTACAAGGAATATTAAATGTGTCCAACCGAAGAACCGCAGAGTCCTTTCGGTTCAACTATAATACTATAATACAATACAGCTGAGAGGAATTTTGACATGTTTTATATATGCCAAAGTGTAGTCTGTTCGGGCATGCGAACACATATCCGATTTCGATGCGGATAAAACTCACGTGTACATGTCCAATTATTAATCAGTTCGCTCGAATCGACTCAATTATTCATAAAGGGACGAAAAGCGTTTTCCCTTCCTACTTGAAAAGTTCCATCTCTTGTAATTACTAGTCTTCTGATCAATTTGAGTAAAAGTCGTCCGAATCCTATCGTTTAGTTCTAATTTTTGAAATGCTTGATGCTCTGAACTATAATATAATATTTAGGATTATATATAAGAATTATTTTGAGTTGCAAGTGTAATTGAATGTTTAAATGTGGAAATTGAAATTTTACAGTAAAAAATTATATTAGAAGCTTTTTCGCAATATTTTGATTTCCATAACTGAAAATCGTTTGCATTTGATCATAAAATTACAGAAACTTTCAATATTGAATCATAACCGTGTATGTGAACAATAACATCCAAATTACAAAAACAATAATAGACTATTTAAACAAATTACTCGTGCCATAGAACATATGTGCTATTCTTTTATTTATTGGAAATTTGCTCTTTTACAAACATTAAATAAATTAATTCCCAGGAAAATTGTTTCCATAACATGGTATTTACACATAAATATTTATTGGCATGTGCCATTTTATTCCCATAACTACTATTACTTAAAAGTACTCATATAAATATTGGAATTGAAAAATATTATAATATGAACATCAAAAAATTTTTTTTCATATCTATTCAATAAAATGAAGTTTATAAGCGAGCATCGTTTAAATCAATTATTTCATTGACTTTTCTGCATTGTTTTTTTTTAATCAAAATCATTTCTACGTAATAGTAATGAAAAAAAATTGTATTATACATTTTAAAATATAATATTCTCTAATGTTCAATATGATTTTCAGTAAGTATTGTTTTTCAAGCAGTTAGCAATGTTTATAAATTTTGTATGAATTTAATTATTCTTTAGTAGTAAATATCGATGAATAATATCGATAATACGGTGATATCGTGCATGCATATGATGTACACGTGTTTCGAGAAATTTAATAATTTAAACTCGAATTTCAATGTAATATTATATATAAATTTTCATAATGTTTCCAAATTAATCATGGTATTGTTTATTGTTAAAAATATCGGTCAAATAAAGTATATATTATATATATCAAACAATACGTCAAAAGATTTATGTATTTCATATCTATAACAAGATAAATATTATGTATGGTGATTTTAGCGTCACAAATAAAAAATGACGTTACATATTCTCTCAAAATATTTATTTTTACTGTCGATGACGGAAACGCTTATCAATATGAATTATATTATATATACAAAATTTTAATATTGTTCCATCATGTCCGTATAAAAAATCCATCACTCGCCCACAAAAAATTTAACACGCCCGAAAAAAAAACATCAAAATCCTATCCATATTAAAAAATGTAACGAAAAGTTACCGACCATACCCGGTCTCGCAGCTCGCGTCAAAAATGGGTTACGTGGAATTTAATTAACACGAAATTAATTAAAACCTGACCGTTATGTACGGTCGCTTTGCTCTTTCGCACACATTTTTTTCACACACTCGAGCGACATAATCCGCATTGCGCTTTCAATCTCGTGCCGCCCTACATTCATAATAATTTGCAAAACTCACCATTGGCATTGAGCTCCGTGGCAGCCTTGCAATAGTCCCTGTACTGGAGAGTAGCACCAGCTGTGGTACTTGCGGAGCTAGTGCTTTGCCTGCTGTTGCGGTGGGCTCCTACCATTCCCACACTCGAGTTCCTCTTGTTGCTGGAACCACTAGAGTAGTATCCACTAGAAGTGGTGTCAGTGCTGATGTTCACGGATTTATGAGGACTCGCCTCCTTGTTGGTCTCTCCTACGATGTTGAGGTTGTCGCTAAAGTTCACGACGGGCTCGCTTGTTACCCCGTCTTCCAATCTTTCCTCTCCAATGGTTTCGGTAAATGTGCTATAATTAGGGCTCACGTTACCTACGCTTGAATGCCTTTTTATTTGTTGTATCGTCAATCCGATGTCTCCGTCACTAGGATGCAAGTAATGGTGCGAGTGGTGCATCGCATGTGAAGTATGCTGTAAGTGAACCGCATTCAATAGTATGTTAGAACTCGTCCTCGATAACGCTTTTCTTTGACGTATCGCCTCTTTGTATATCCTATAGTACATTGTTATCATGACTATTCCAGGTATCCAGAACGATACGGATGACGATACGATAGCGTATAGTTTATTTACTTCGAACGTGCACATTTCGGGATGTTGGCTCCTGGCCGCTTGGTGTTCTTCTGTCGTGTACCATCCCAAAAATATGGGTGTGAAACTTATCAGAGCCGGTAATAACCAAACGTTAGCTAACATGAAGCACACTGTTCTATGTGTCATCGTAATAGGATATTCTAAAGGTCGAACGATCGCATAGTACCTATCGACGGATATGCAACACAAGTGCAATATGGACGCCGTCGAAAAGTACACGTCTAATGAGTTCCACACGTCACACATAAAATAGCCGAACAACCATTTTCCAGTCAATTCAACGCTCGCATTAAACGTCATAGCGCATAACGCCACTAACATATCCGCCATAGCCAAGCTTACTACGTAATAATTGGTTATTACCCTTAATTTGCGATGACGTTGCACTGAGATAATGACCAGAGCATTACCGAGAACGGCGCCTACAATTATGGTTCCAAAGATGAACCCTTTGAGGACCAACGCTAGGAAATCGGTCCAACTGGGGTTGAGGGCCTCCACGCTAGTAGCATTTAGCAACGAATTGCTGTGGCTGTGTTGAGGATCGAAATGGGTCGGAGTTGTCGTGTTCCGAGTCGAACGGAACTCGTAGGAGCTCGAAGGACTCAAAAGGGTGTTGTTCAAATTTGACGTATTCGCATATGCGAATGTTGAGGACGGCGTCGTCGGATAGTCGGCTACGAAAGTGGCCGATGTCTGAAAGTGCGTCAGCAAATTCAGCAACATTTTTTGTTTGTTTTTGATAATTTGTTGAAAATTTTCCTGCACTCTTATCTGTGAGGCGTAAACTTTATGTTCGAATGCAGCACCATCGTAAGTGGCTTCGGCGTCAAACTCTTGATGAGCATGATGGACGATATTGTAGTGCTGCTTTTAGGTTTGTCATTTTTTGTTTGATTACATTGAAATTAGCTTCATCGTGTTCCGGTCGACGGTTCTTGATCCTGGTTGTTGGGAAAACTGTAAATAAATTAACAAAATGTTATTCGGATGGCGCTTTATTTGTCAACGTTGCATGCACATGACGTGATTACAAATTGCTTCTGCATACAGCGTGGCATACTTAATTAGCGTTAATAAATTATTTGTGAATATTGTATATTAATTTGAAAATTTCACTGAAATTTTTGAAATTTTCAAATTTATATGAAATCATGCATATTAAAAACATAAGCACAAATTGAAAAATTTTCGATAAGATTATTTTGAAATATAATTTTTCTCTTACCATTATATTTCACATATGAAATAAAAATTATTTTTACTAATATATTAATTAATAATAATCACGTACTATTTTTAAATGGATTTGTTTTAGTTCAAATAGTTGAAAACATTCGAATCGAATAAAACCTTCAACTAATCAAAGTCGTGATGAAATACTAAAATTTCTTAAAACCCAATTCCACTTATCCCAGAAACTAATCGAGTCAATTATCACCAATTCAATCATTTCATAACAATCCTTAAACAACTAAAAACCAATTACCCGTTGAAAACAAACATCATACAATCACACCATACACAAACAAAGTGCATACATCCGAACAACACTCAATCACAACACGCCATCGAGGAAACCGCCAAATCCGCCCACATATTTAATTTTTAATCAAAACACCAAACCCAAAACGACCAACAGCACCCGCGGGCGAACCGATCGTCGTCAACCCACAACAATTATCCGGAATGACATTTGAGTCACGTATCATTGTTATAATATTATTTATATCGTATCGCAAAATATATTTCGAAAGTGTCGCAATTTGGTCCGGCGCTATCACGTTTCGGCGTTTGCACTCAACAAAGCGCAATTATTCAAAGCGCGAGCGCTAATTACCGTCTCGCAATTAAATCAAAGTTACGTGTCGTACGTGCGAATTTATTGCCGAATTCGCCTTTGTTTAATGTTTGCAGACATCAGCGGTACGTTGCCCGTGTTGGAGGTTTTCAGGGTCTTGAGGTGGCTTTTGATATTTTCGAATTGGTCTGGGAATATGGTTCGATTTTGTTGTTTTGAAATTCGTAATGATACGTGTTCATATTCGTTTATTGATCACGTTTCATATTCGAATGTGAAAACCAACATTTCGATAAATAATATTCAATTATATTATAGATAGTTGTCAGTTGGGACGGCTCGACTTACGGTGGTTCGTACTAACGTCCGAAAAATACATTTTTTTAATTAATAATTTTTCAAAAATTACGTACTAAAGTTTTTAATTAATAATTTTTCAAAAATTACGTACTAAAATTACGTACCTACGGTCAATATATTTCGGAAAAAAATATGGACTCGTTCAAATTATTGTATCCTGTTATATGCCAGATTTTTTTGGTTCTTTTTGGGATATAATGTGTTCTTACTTGTAAAAATAGCTTTTTTCTAATTTATGATTTAACTCAAGATTTTCACTTTTATCACTAATTTTTTCAAATTAACAAAACAAACAGATAATGTTTTTTGATCATTATACTTAAAAGTTTATAACTAAGTTATCATTAATAAATTATACCAAAAACTACCAATATCGATTTCATTTGAAAGATTGAACTTCATAATTATCATAATGTTCATCTCGTAATGGTGATGAAATTTAGAAATTCCGTTTAGAGACAATTTCTTATCTTTTAGTTAGCTCAATTGATTTTTTTGATATGACGTAAATTGATGTTACTTTTCATACATCTATTATAGCTTGGTGACGTTTAATCAACTTCAATTTCGGGGCGTTAATCTAATAATTTTGAAAGCGATTAATAATGACGAAACGTCGAAAAAAGCACTCAAACAGAGTGATTAACGTTTATTTTTATCTCTTTATTACCAATAATAAATTTTCTTGCGCGAACACATAAATATATAATATTTTGCGAACGAAACATTAATATGTATTCAAAATTTTCATATGTGACTGAGCACACGTGTTATTCTTTGTATTTTTTTTTGTCGTCGCTCATTTCTCAACCGTGTCACATGAAAAATTGATACAAAAATGAGTTTCCGAAAGGATCTCGTATTCAAAAGGAGAAGATATTCTTCAGTGTGTTGAAAAGGAAAAACGAAACGTTTCGTCCGTCCTTATCGGTGGAAAATCGCAGAGCGGATATTGCGGCTTTCATCGCATGACTTTTCATTTGAGACACTTGATTGATAATGTTGGCCGACTGGGAAAAGTTTTCCCAAATGATTAGAAGACGATACGTATCGTGTATTTTTATTATTTGTATGGATTCCATATTTGAAATTGGTCGGTCGAATGTATAATGTATTATAAAATATATGATATTTTTAAGAAAATTGTATTTATTGCACGTACGCTTGGTATAATTCTTTTTTTTACGGCTGATTCGCTAAAGTTCTTGATGAATATAAATACATATTAAAACGTTTAGCATGATAATGTTGACGCAATGTAATTTAATCAGCGAATTAAATAAGTCGTTTATTAATTTTAATTATGGAGGAAAATTTGCGTGCAACGCCCGCGTAAAATTCTGCAATATCTGGGGCTGAATTAATTACGTTTCTTCTAAAAATAAAATTACACGCTCTATTTAAATTGTGCTCTATTTAAATTATTATTAAAAGTTCAGTTTCAGCAAAATATCGATAGAAATTAGAACTATAATAATTCATATTTAATTTCAATTCGTGGGTTGCTCATAATTAATTCAATTTATACAAAAAATAGGCACAGACACAATTCAAATCTTTGTTTTATTTGGTAAATTAATAATTGAGTAATTTCACATTGCACAAAAATATTTGCAATAATTGATTTTAATACGGATTTTTCTTCTCATCATTCGATTCGAATTAACATGGAACTTCATATAGTTCATATTCATGAATTTTAATAATAATTTTGTATAATTTTTTTGTGTTTCCCCTTTTGATATTTATAAAGGTAAAATTCAGCAAACAGAACATCTATATAAAAAGAAACGATTATGGGATTCAATACTGTTATCATTGAGAATTACGAATTCATATTTCAAATCTTCAAACCCGCAACCCACTGCAACGTAAAATTTTCACATCAATAATACGAACCATAAATTTATTACGTTTTATTTATATAAACGCCAAATACATATAGAACGATCGTAAATCGCAATAAAAAGCTTATAGTGTGAACGTTGCGTGTCCGTTGTTCGAAGGTGAAGCGATTACAAGTGTACGCGTACATACACAAGTACGCGAAACGAACAAGCCTTCGAAGGTATTACTAGGATCAGGGAAAGCCTATTGTTTTTCACACGCAACCTTTGCAGGACTTGGGGATTATTTATTTCTACATTCGTCCATGTAGTGATTGTAATGCCAAATCGGAGTTGTGATACGAGTTCAGCGTTTTTTTATGCGTCCGAACGGTTTTTCCCTACAATTTCTTATCTGTATAACCACATGCGGAAATTTTAAATTGGTTCCATTTGCGTTTGTCGATTGGGTTTTTCAGATATTTTTATCTCGCATATGAAAGTTAGATAATATTTTTCCCGGTGTTTTATGTTGATAAAGTGGACCAAGTACGGCGTTATATTATATAAAATTATATTATTTACTTTTCGTTCCTTTTCATTTACTAGAAAACTACTTGAAAACTTTTCTTTCTGGTCAGGCATAAAAGAATAATCCTCCCCTAAACATTTCTCGTACTTTAAGCTTTCTTGAGAAACTTTTTCTTTTTCGAATAATATTATATTTCGGTATCCCTAGCGCGAACGACATTAAGCGCTGTTTGGGAGTTTGTAAACATACATATACGCGTTTCGTACACGACTTGTACTAAATCATTCTTATTACAAAATAACTCATAATTTCACCAACAGCGCTCGATATAGTTTGTATCGAATTAAGCTATAAATCCGGTATAATTTTACCTCTTATTTCATTCAACAGCGATACGAAATTCGACCGTGAATTTGCGTAAATATTATAGTAATCGTAAAAAGCGAAACACTATAATACACGTAAGCTAAGAAAAACATTTATTTTTATTTACAAATAAAAATAGTTTTTTTTTTATATTTTGAAAAAATCGTTTATCCAAATTTCAGATTTCGATAATATTCAATTTTTTTAATACACAAAAAATATCATTTTGATCCATTTTATATGTAAAAAAGAATTTGTATTTCGCTCTACAAAGAGCAAAGATTTAGTTGTATTTTGTCTCAGTACACTTATCGTATACTCATCGTAATTGATTTCCAGCTTTGAGTGCTCGTTTCTCTTCAAGAATCGTATGTTTATCTGCTTTGCGAGATACAAATGTGTGGAAGGATTCTCTACGTGCTCCGAATCGGCGAAAATGGGAGGTCCTTTTCCTATTTCGGCGAAATTTCCTCGCACTTTGGCACAGGTACCGATACAATGAGAAAAAATCGCTTTCGGTCACGTAAAGAGGGAAATGTTTTTCTAGACAATTTACATTGCGGTCTTATTTCGTTTTCCGTTATCAGACCGCAAGTCCTTTTCTCACAAAGAAATCCTGATTCCTGAGCTACGATTGAACCTGACATAAACAAACTCGCACCCGAATTTCAAAAGCTAAACAGATACTTGACGCACTCAAACAAGCGTTCAGATTATTCAGATTACACTTTGAGAAAACGAAATTATTCTAAAGCATCTTTTCAATAGAACACAATGGAGTTTTTTTTATCGAATTTCAATAAGTTTTATTTTTTTCGTTACAAAAGCGCTCAAATTTTAAGTCTCTTACACTTGAGATTTTCAAAGTATTAAGTATTCAGACACGTATTGAATTATTAAAAAAGTACTTTTTCCCTGCGGAAATATTGTGTCGCGAGTTTGAAAATATTTAAATTAAATTTGAGCAACCCATAAATTATGATCACGAAAATACAAACAAAATTTCCCTATAAATTACGAAAACAAAGAACAGATTCACATTAATAACTATATAAAATTAAAATAAAGGTTGAATAGAAAGTGCTCTCAGATGACAAGGGTGCGAATCCACAAATAAAGACCACATAATTTAAATTTTAGCGGACAGCGAATTTAATTCAGAAAAGTAAGTGTATTGGGAAAACTTTCCATGAAATCTGTACGCGTAATAAATTTGTCTCGAACGATTATGAGCACCCATATTAGATTTCACCAAAGTCGAAAAAAAAATCAACTGAGAATACGAATTACTTTTATCGTTATTTGCATATCGTTTTCTTCTACAAATTGGTAATTACAGATTCCTAGCACAGCGGCTCAATTTATTTATCGAATTTCAGAGTATGACGGAAATTTGTACGCCCAAGAGTTATGTTTAGTTATTCTGATCACGCTATTCGCAAATTTTCCTTTAAGCCGAGACATAATTTACGCTAAATCACTTGTTTTCTTTCTATTTTAGTTCGAATTTGGAATCCGTTATCTCGATTTAAGCAAATGAAAAAAGGCTTTTTTCCTTAATCTATAATCAATTTCATTCATCACGTTTTAAAATATGTATTTTTTTTTTGATAATTCACATCCCTACACAATTATTTCAATGTAATTTTTTTTTATAAAAATATAAACAGAATTCAAACATCAACTAAATTATATTAAGACTAAACGTAGCATTCAAATTCCTTCAGAAAATCTTAATTTCCTTTTGTGATACTAAGAACGTGTCAAACGGTTAGCCCACAGCTTTACGATTTTTCGTTTTCTCCTGTGACTTTGAGTACGTCTTTACGACCACGAAAGGGATTTTAGACAGAAACTATTCTAGCGTATATTCGCAAAGCACAATAAACTTCATTTAACATAAATATACGCAACATAACTGTAATTTCTAAAGGACTTTTTTGCTTTGAGCATTTTTGATAAGATTCATTCATATAATACTTATGATAAGTACAAAGTTTTTATTCAAATAATATTTAACAAAGACGCATATAACTATGAAAATTTCTAGACTGAAATATTGGTTGCCATTAAAATAATGATAATGTATCATAGATAAATTAAAAATATTATTTTCTGTCGCATCAAAAAAAGGTCCGATATATGTATTTCTATTTTGTGACAATATTCGATTTGATAAAAAAATGAGTAATTTTTATTAGGTATTGAAACGATACAAGATAATTCAATAGATTCTTGAACAGAAAAATAAGTAGAAGCGTGTATAAGAATTGAAGATTATGATTTTCTGCTATACATATAATATAATACGTGTACGATGAACATCAACATGTTTATTCTATAAACGAATGACACATTTATCCTTCCGTGAACGCAAATAAAACGAATTTGGTTTCTCTTATGAAAGTCAAATGTTTGTTATATGATATTATATAAATAACACGGATATATTATGATGAATTCTAAAACAGAAATGGTCGCAATATTTTTCGTATATAAGCCGCCTGTACTGCTAAAGCGTTTTAACAAAATAATATATTTACATTACATACAAAGTTTGATTACTTTATACTATTGTATGTGTTTTGTAATGTATGTTTGCTATTAACTTAATTTGACAACTAACGTGATTTTATTACGTCATTTTACCCTTAACTTCTAAGCGTATTTGAATTGATACCAAATCGATATGGTCTTACTTTTTTTTCATTTACACGGTCAGTTATTCCACGTATCATCTAATAGTTACTATCAAAAATAAAACCTTTAAATCAAAGAACTTCCTACGAAACTTACACGTGTATAAATTTTCTCAACATCGTCTCGTGCAGATTATTCTATTGTTAACGCGAAATCATCACCAATGTTTGCCTAAGACATTCCTCCAGGAGAAAGGTAATATAGTACCTCCAAGATTGACACGCCGACATGCTCATCTACATAAAAAAGAGATAGTACACATCCGCAGGGCATTCACTCGAAAAATCTTCACGTTACACAGCCAAAGGGTTGCCACTTGAAATTTCAGCTAAAGCGAGAAATATTTCCCACTCGAAAGGATAAATGTCGCGGATTACCGGAGCCGTTCGTTTTATTCGGAGAGGATTCTGGAATGGAGTGAGAGTGCGTATTTTCGTATACGCTTTGTTTAATTACATATCGTTACGTTTTCAGTGTTTATAATATGATATGATAGGTGTGTTGTGCTAATTTCGTATCAGAAATAAATAGGATTTGTCGATGAACGAGTATATGCGGTTAAATCGGATCTGAATGTAACGATTTTCTTTCTTTGGTGGACACGGATGTGTATTATGATGAATTCATTTTATGATCTCACATTTATATTGAAAGGCTATTTCTAGTGAAATTTTCGACTATAATCGGTAACTTCGAAATTAAGCTGCAATATTTACATGAGAATGTTTACGATCGATACCGTAAGTAAATATATATTTTTTTCAACATATAAAAGCTGGCGAAAATTCCATCCACTTTCACGTATGTTTGTAGTCCGAACACGAGGAAAATACGCCGCGTTCGTCGGGTCGATTGCGATGAAGATTTTCAAATATAAACGTCAATTATTTATTTACGGCGAAGCCGTTTTTACATTCCACCCCGGCGTCTATTATCGTAATTTATGATAGTTTACGATGATAATTCTACGGCACGTAACAGCCTTGAACTAGCCGACCCTTCAAATTTATGAAGGTTTTTCAAATAACTACACGCCGACGAACATCTAAATAACCACCGTACGAATTTAACGTACGGTCGATTTATCGGACACATGAGCTTATATCCGTAAATTTGGTCCAACGATATTGTAAACGTTAAATTTTTCTGAAAAATTCATAAACTAGAATAAATCTAGTTTTTTAACAAACATCGTCGTTTTATCGAGCCTAATTTTTGAAGTGTCAATAGTGATGAAACGCTTCTCGCAACACACGATATAGCAACTTAGCCTTTCCATGAAACACGTTTTTCTTATTTAATCGAAAAAACATGTATGAAGCAAAAGATTCCTTTGAGCATCACATAGAAGAGTGCGCATCTCATTTGCATATCCGGCATCGCACGTCTCATAACGACCCAGCCTCCTCTCGAGTAAGTAATGTACGCGTTCTTGGAGCAACATACATATTTACCGTTTTATTTTATTTTCGTGTATTCGCGCTCTCGTTATATTTATTTTCGAGACGCGGGGCGGCACGACTGAGATATTCGCATTATTTTCGCGACAATGGCGGCCCATCCCGATAATAGGATTTATAAGCGAAGTGAACCGCGAGCGAAATTCGCTATGATTTACGGTTTAGAAACACGCGAAAATGAAGAACGGTGTTGATTTTTATTCCCTGAAGGAAGGGAAATTGCAAAATCTAGAGACTTTTGCGGGTGGGGCGAATTGCATCCACGAAATACCTTCAAATAATTCCCTAGGTTCATGATCGCTGATTCGACTATGGTGTGATTTTTTCAACAGATCTGAAGTAGGAAGGGAAACAACTGCCATGGTTTACTGGAAAATGACCCAAGTAAAAGCCTGGTAATTTACCGGTAAAAAAAAATACTACATAATATGTTTTTTTATGAATACGAGCTGATAATTTCGTTGGGATTTAATCATTTTCGAAAAATGTTGGGTCGTGAATGTTAGGTTTATAGTTCGTTTTTGAAAAAAATGTAGGGTTACGTAGATTTATTTATTTATATTTTTGTTTTTCATTCTTTTTTCCGGTTTTTATACAAAAATTTAATTTGCCAGAAATTAGTAAAAAAAAATTATCAGTAAATTTGTCCTCCCCAATTTAATCTGACAGTGAACACAGTGAACAGTGCACAGTGAACTTTTAAAATCGCATAATCTTCTAAATAATTTGGAAATATTATATTATTCAAAATTCATCAATTTCAAAAACAAGACTCTGAATTTTGGGACAGAAAACTACCACTATAGGGTAAGGGTATTTAAGGGCACTAAGGGTATTTAAATAAAAAATAGTTGAAAATTAAAATTTAAAAAAGAATTCATACCACATATTGTGCAAAATATTATCATTATATACCAGATTCATTTTTCAGCAGATTTGAAACCGATTTATTATGCATGAACCTGTTTCGCTAGAAGTGTCTCGATTATACAGGCACTCAATATTTTACTAGATCTAACATGTGAAATTTAATACTATCTCGCTTCGGATTCACTTACCTATTCTTTGTTTTGTGCTGCATAAGAAAAGGTGCATCGCACACCTCGTTTGAGGTACTCAAATATAGGTTTTAATACATGTGCTATAAAGCGTAATGAGCAGCTCGTTTCGGTCGCAATGATTAAGTGAAAGATGACTTTATTTTTTTATTTATTCAATATCGAATATGAAAATATTGGAATGTGGTATATTTAGTATTTAGTGGGTGAGGCGCATGCGTTCCACGGCCCGCGGGTTGCGTACCACTGAATTGTTGAATTATCAATAGCTATATAAGTAGAGGAATAAAATGAAATTTCACAATAAACCGAAATTGCTGCTGGAAACAAAATGGATTATTTCCTAAAAATATTTTTTATCGTCTCTTACTTTTCCATAGTAAATTCATCCGGCACTCCGCCTTTTCGAACTACAAATGGTAATATTTTATTATTATAATTATTATTTGTATAATTTTATTGATAAAGTTTAATACAATATTTTAAAAAGAAGCGAAAATATTAGACCAGTATGATTACGAGTACTATCCAGAGGTGGGCAATTGGTATAAGTTTCATAAAACACCATCATTGTGGGGGAATGCCAGATTACTTTGCAAAAACGAAAAAGCAACACTAGCAATGCCCAAAAATAAAAAAGAAGCTGATATAATGGGATCTATTTTCGCAAAATATCCAGAAAATACTCTTGTAGGTGCTGCACATCCTTATGTAATGTTTCTGGGATTCCATGATCACTTTACGGAAAACGAATTTATCACTGAATCCGGTAATTGATTTTATTTAATATTCCTAATGAAAATTATGACGACACACAATTAGAAATATAATTTGATTATCAACTAATTATTAATTATTCAGGTTTTTCTTTGGAATACTTTTACGGTACATTCTATCCAGGAGAGCCGAATATGGGAACTCTAGAAAATTGTGGATCTATATCTAAATTTGGATTTTATTATAATCATCAATGTGATGAATTAGGAGTATTTATGTGTCAAAAAGAAGACAATCCATATCAAAATCAGTTGATAGCCTCTATCCATCCTAATCTCTTAGATTCTGGTTAACAATGAACCAATCGATTAAAATAAATATTAAATAAAATATAATGTAATTAAATGTAATCCATTTTGATCTTTATTAGGTTTTAAACACAATCCGAAGACTAGTAAAAGTTACAAGTTTCATTCGGATCTTAAATCATGGAACATTGCCCGCTCTATATGTTTTGCTGAAGGCGGAAATCTAGCAGTGATCCGAAGTAAGGAAGATGAAGAATTTTTGAAAAATATTATTATCGATCCAAAAAATACTGTAAAACACTCTCCATTGAAAAATGCTGTCCATGTAGGATATCACGATTTGTTTCTTGAAAATAATTTTGTAACGATAACAGGTAAAAATTTATATTGATAATTAACCATATTTTATATACTATTTTTTAGAATATAATCTTTTTGTGTACTACTACTAACCGATTAAAAATAAAATGTATTCGTATTGTACATATAATTAATAATTATTCAAATTCAAATTCAAATTCGAATAGCGAAATTTAAAACTAATACAATCTTAATTTTCAGGCGAAAGTATAAACGATTTAAATTATGCTCATTGGGGTGTCAATGAACCGAATGGAAGTACTAAAGAAAATTGTGTTTTTATGAATTCTGAAGGATTAATTTTCGATGTGGATTGTAGTACCACTGCACCGTACATATGTGAAATATCTAACAATTTTTATCTGACTAGGGAGTCTATTGTCGGTAAATGACCAGAATAATGGTAATCTCGGTAAATTACTTGTAAATTTTAACTTTAAAATCCACAAATAATCCATAAGTAAAATCCACAAATTGGATTTTTATCATACTTCTAAACAAATTTGCATTTTGCCATTAATAAAAATGTTTATAAGTGTTTTAATTAAAATTCTTAATGTATTTCACGCATAATTCATGTATTATAAGTGCGTAAATCAAATATTTTAACGAATTTCATGAGTGCATTTTTAGTTTTTAACCACATCATACCAACTTTCGCTATTACATGTTGTACCGTAGCACTTTTTACCGTTCAAACTGTTAGCGTGTACATTTATTATATATAACATACATAATAAGTAAAAGTAATTTGTCAAACTGACAAACATAACTGCCAATTATAAATATATTTTATTTTACCTTTAGTTCAGATATTAAATTGTTTACTAAGCTAATTGAGATTTTTTTATTTTTTTTGAAAGTGTGTGTGACAGAAAAATAAAATATTTCACTTAATGCCTACGCATATTCACCAGATGAAAGAAAAACAAGAAATACAATGATTAAAATATAACGATTTTACATATCAATGTTTGGAAGTGATAAGAAACAGTAATTAATATAAAGGCATTATCAAAACGTTAGTTCGCAGTCATTATTGACAGTTCAAATAGCAATCAGTAACATGTTTCAGGATTTTTTTTTAAAACGCATTCATAAACAAATAAATAAACCATCGAAATAACTCAATAATAATATTTAGATTTTTATGAATCGTAATAAAAATAGAATTGATGTTATATAAACAACTAAATTTTCCCAAAAAAATCAGTTGAAATTGCTATCGTATTCAGTCGATATATTATATTATTCATTACAGCTTTACAGTACTTTACTTTTTTGAAACCAATGAAATTTCTTGCAATTATCTTAATTGCTAATATTTAATAGACAATATCTTCGACGATAAGCAATGGAACTCACACTGAATTGAGTATTAAAACTTATTTTGCTAAATGGTTTCGTGCCAATTTAACGCGGTCGTGTCCATTTATTGACCGTGCACGTGTGGCTTAACTTCAATGATCAGTGAAATCGATATATTCGACGTCATCGAGTCATTGCACGACAGGTTTAAATGACTTTGAACTAAATCAGTTTAATTTTATATAATATTTATAAAAAATCATGAATCGTTATATATTTCAGAAATATAACACTATCTAGTTAGATATAGCATATGTAAGCAAAAATTTCCTGACTTATTTAAATATTGCTGATTAAAAACGTTTACACAGATTTGATAAAAAAAAGTGCATGGTATATCTAACCATAATAATAATTTTCATAAAATACACATATCCGGGGTCGTTGTTTTCTTTAAAATATCGTTATGAGAATTTTCTATTTCATTTTTTACTTTCAAATTATAGTAAATAATAAATAATTTAACTATTCATAATATTATATAATTAATGTTCCAAATTTTGGATTCAATTATTTATTGTGGCCCATATTTTCATCGTATGCATATGTAATAATTTAATAAAATATTGCGACAAATTTCTTTTTTGTAATAAAAAACAAATTTTACAACACGTATATTCAGGGTTAAAATACATCGTTACTATATAAACATGGAAACGAAGCAAAGTTAAACAATTAGCCGTGGATCGTTACACCGAAATGGATTATTTACTGAAAATATTTTGTATAAGCACAATTTTTTCCTTGGTATATTCAGCAGCTGTGCCTACATTACCACCTCCACTACCCATCCGAACTAAAAATGGTACATTATTGACATTATTATTGGTATAATTCGCTTGAATAAAAGAGGATATATTTTTTTCGGCAGATTCAAAAATAATAGATCACGATGATTTCGTGTACTATGAGGATCTAGGCAATTGGTATAAGTTCCATAAAACGCCATTATCATGGGGAAACGCCAGACTATTTTGCAAAAGTGAAAAAGCTTCTCTAGCAATTCCAAAAAATACGGCAGAGGTAAATGCGTTGAAAACCATTTTTGGAGATCATCCAGCAAATACACTTGTAGGTGCTGCACTCCCAGATTTGGTACTTTTAGGATTTCATGATCATTTCACAGAATATGATTTTATGACCGAGTCCGGTAAGAGATAATGTCTATATTAATATTGAATATTGAAAGTCGTAGGAAACTTACAATTTATATTGAGTAATATTTTTTATCAATTTTTTAGGTTTCTCTTTAGATTACTTTTACCGTGTTTTTGAAAATGGCCAACCTAATCAAGGCAGAGCAGCCAATTGCGGAGCTATGAATCGATTTGGACATTATTACGATTATACGTGTGCAAAATTAGGAGTATTTATCTGTCAAAAAGAAGACAATCCATATCAGAATCAATTAATGGCTACTGTTCACAGCAATGTTATGGATCCAGGTAAATAGTGGAATAATCATTATAAAATTCATCGTTATCGAGATAAATTTATTTTCTTTTCTTTAGCTTATAGAGTCAATCCGAATACGGGCAAAAAATATAAGATACATACAGATATTAGACCATGGGATATTGCTCGCTCTATATGTTTTTCTGAAGGAAGTAATTTAGCTGTTATTCGAAGTAGAGAGGATGCAGAATTTTTAACGGATATGATAAATGATCCTAAGAATTTCGTGAAATATTCGCCTTTGAAAAATTATGCTTATATTGGTTTGCATGATTATTTCATCGAAAGCTGGTTTGTAACTGTAACAGGTAAGAATCCATATCAATGATTATCCATTAAACAAATATAATAATTCATGATAAATTTCTGGTGAAATTAATTTGGATTAATTCTCATGTTTTTTTGTGGGTAAAATATATATAATTTTGACTTTTAGGTGAAAATTTAGAAGAACTAAATTATACTAACTGGGCTGTCAATGAACCAAATGGAGGTGATAAGGAAAATTGTGTCGTTTTAAATTCTAATGGACAAATGTACGATACGGCATGTACTAATAATGCTATATACATATGTGAAATGTCTTCTAATGATTTAACCCCACGATGAAAATATTATTCTTTTAAAACTAAAAATTCATGTATATGTATTAAATAATATTATTCGAATTTTTCCAAAACTTCACAAAACAAATAAATTTATTTGAAAATCGCTTTTAATTAATTAGTTAAAATGTTTTTTTTTTCTAAAATGCAAATTTAATATGAGTCATCAAACATCAATCAATGTTCAAATAATAAAAGACGGAGAAAATTCACATTATATATTCATTCACTTTCACCCGAACAATATTGAACAATCAATTTATTACGATTTAACACAATACAAAACCAAAATGCATTCAGTTTTGATGCTAAACGAAAATTTATTAACACTTTCTAAAAACGGGACGACAAACAATGTTTTAGGGGACACACAGTTAAAGTTTACAATCGTGTAATTTGAAAGCTTCATTCATTCTAAACTGCCGATTGCCTTTTAGGGTCACGAGCCCGAACAGATCAATAAATGCGCCGCACCAGCACGGCTGGTTCAGCTGCAAAATTCCTCTGAAAAAGCACAAAGAATATAGGATTTGCAACGAGTAGAGTTCTCCTCGTTGTCGGCGTTGGTGAAATTCGTGATCGGTCGCAAGATTCGGCTGAAAACTTTTGTTGAAATTTTCATTATACTAAAGTGTTCGTTGCGCTTTCAGAAGACAGCTGGAACGGGAAAGAAGCTCTGCAAAATCCCATTTCACTCGGTTGAAACATTTTGTTTCGCGCCTCGCCCTTTTGGGAACTGAATTGGCTATTAGGCAATCCAAACTTATTTTTCATACTCTTTTATTATTTTACTCAGACGTGAGTACCTACTTTGATGAATTAGCTGTATTTATTAAATTCGGACGAATTAATGATTCGTTATGTTACCACCGATAAATATAATACATAATTCAGACTACGAAATATAATATGATATATGAAAAATTTAAAAGTTAAATATATTTGATATACATATTTAAAGAAGAATGTCGTTCGAGTTTATCGGGCAAAATCCATTCTTCAAACGGTTTATATCAATATTTTATTTCACCTCATTAAGGAACTCGGGTCCGGTCCATCTTCGTCTCCGCCATTATTAAAATTCAGCCTTTGGTTATTCAAATCCCACCCTCTAGCGAATTGATCCCTCGAGATAGAATTCGCAGCAAAAAATACGTCCATCCATTAATCCTATTTAGATTTATTCAAATCTCATAACTTCAACAGCGGATCACCTTTGTTTTGGTGCTCTCGTCGCTCGCTTTTGTCCTTTCTTAAGCGCGAGGACCTCTTCTAAAGTAGCACACGTTCGTCCTAATTGCACGCAAGCATTTAATTAATTAATCGAATTAGTTCCGAGCAAGGGCCCGCCCAGTTCGGCTAGTATCTTCGTGCTAGGGTCTTGCGAATTTTCAGCATCCCCGGAGACGTGAAAACTTCCAACATCAAATTAATCAATCTCATCTGATATAGGACTAAGGAGCGTCGGAGCTCAAAGGTTCGCCACGTCTTATATTATATATCACTTAGAGGTCCTTCTCGGGGGGCTTGAATCAATATTATGCTAATTTCGATATGATACAGCGCTCTCGACTTTGTACTATAATACTCAAATATATTAAATCTAATCAAAGTTAATAAACTTCGTATCGGACCGAAACTTGAATCCATAGTCGGGTTTATGCGACCGAAACTTTTCCTTTAATAACTGCCCGATTGATACGAAATCAAATTATTTTCTTTCACGAATCAGATTAGATTGTGTATTTTGGAAATGTTGACGTGTTTTTAATACGGTACGTATGGTGTTGAATGTAATATCTCGGTTCGTTGGAATGGAACGAAAACAATCTGTCGGCACGGTTTCGTGAATTTGCCCACGAAATCCGAATGGGTTCATTAGTTTTTTTTAAGATAACGAAAATTTATTTGAACGAATATTGTCGTTGGAATCGATCAAGTGGAATAATTGTGCCAATCCGTTGAGAAATATTTTAAATGAGCAATCTTTCAGTCGCGCAGTTCCGTGCTAAACGTCCCGTTGATCAATTATTTGAATTTATTTTTAACAGTGATTCTGCTTTATACTATATTTATATATAGAAAAGAGACGTATCGGGTAATATAATACGTATACTTGCTTCAATTAATTAGGATCAACTTTTTTCATTAAAGTAACTCACGTTGATCGTCAGAAATTTCGATTTCAACAATAATAAAATTTTATTTTTATTATTGGCCTATCATGGTAATTATTTCAGAATTACAATAAAATTAAAAAGACAAATTATAAATTTTCTTTAGAAAAAAATATATTAATTATCATATTCAAATTACTGTTAATAAAATAAATAAATAAATTATATAAGAATGAAAATGTTTTTATTATGTATCATAATATTTGTAAGTTACACTTCACATTTGGTAAGTTTTAAAGTTATTCATAAGCTTATAAAATCAGATTTAACAAAGCTAATTTTGTATGCCGTTGAGCTGTGTCATCACTGATGGATGAATGATAAACGATGTGAAAATTTTCATAATCACACACTGAATACTTAAAATTACTAACTAACGGTACAAAAACCCATACAAAACATACTACTACTACTACATAAAACTACTAAACCCCAGCATTTTTTTCTATTCACGAAACAACACCCCACCAAACCTCCGTTCACAAAACACCCAAAAATTTCACCGTCCCCAAAACATCCAAACAACAACCGAACCACGGACAATATCACGATCATTTTTTCGCAGTACACAAAAGAAAGTTTTCGTCGTTATTTCCACACCTCGAGCTATTCGAAACCGCATCGCTTTGTTATTCGTATCACGGTGCACTCCAATCGTATCTTGGCACATTTCAGTTTCTATGCGAGATTGGCGCCGCAGCCTTTTCCTCTTTATATCATCACGGCCGACTTCAGACATAATGGCGTATTCACTCCGAATATTCCCGAAAAAAATGTATTATAGTGTATGTGACGAGTGAAAAGATTTCAATTTCGCTTTGTGTGAAAATTTTCATATTTTAAACGAGAAATATTTTCTTCATACCGCGCACGTATATTTCATGAATGTTGCGCGTTGCAGATTTGATATTAGTAAAATAACGAAAATGGTTTAAAAGTATTGTCGAGTTTGTATCTCGAGAAAATTTTCGTTTGAACCAGTCACGCTTTTGCTTGTGTATTTTTAATCAGCTAATGTACCTTTTTTTGTACCATTTAAACAAAAAATAAAAAAATATATACGATGCATTCAAATGTTAAATTATTTTTCGGATCGGCGAATTTGAATGCAAGTTTAATTAAATGAAACACTATCTTTACAAATGTAATATTATACGTAGAATTTAATCAGAGACAATAATTTCACTCGGCTGAGTAAAACGAGAGTGTTGCATTTTCCCATTTTCCGCCATTTTAATGAAAAACGCGCGGTGAATATAAATTACATTCGTGTGTCGAGCATAAATCGAAAAACGTGTCCGTCGGAAAAATTTTCATTCGCACTTTAATTTCTGGAAGAACACCGATATTTTTATTTTTAAAATTCTATTCCGGTTCGGTTCGTTTCGTTCACGCGTTTCGCGTTTCATTACATCATAATAATTGGTAAACAAGTATTATACTTTTTTCCAGAGACGGTCTTTATACGATAAGTTAAATTTCGAACTTGAACAAATACTACGATCGGTCAGATGAAATATTCAAAAATTTCGAATTTAAAAAGGTCGAGGGGAAAGGAAAGTATGATAATTCGCCTTAAGCGAGCTAACGAAGCGTGCGTCTTATCACATTACTTTTTCCATACTTCGGCGAAAAACGCATTTCAAAAAACGAACTTCCTAATATAAATAAAACACTTCGTTGAATTTAAATCAACTTTCGTAATCTAATATTAATAAAATGGCGGGAGGACGAAAATTTCATTGCCGGATAATTTAGGTCGTTTAAAAATATAATTTTAACCAGCAACGTTCGTTATATTTCAAATGCGATATTATTTCAAGTGCAACCGAATGCATAAAAGGCTTATATTAACGCGAGTATATTTTTTTATGAATTTCAAAAAAGATTATTTTGTCTATTTTTATCTAAAATTTTAGTTTAATTACGAGCATGCGAAACTCATATACAATAAAAAATATATTTCTATCATTTAATATAATAAATATTATTTTTTATCGTATTTAATTATAAAACTATACTTGATCTAACGAATATTAAAAAATACACATCAAACTCAAAAAATATTGAAATTTTTCGAACATTTTTAAATTTGCAACCAAACCAAACTCCAAATTACACACACACATCAAAAAACCGATCCGAAAAATCGCATACAAACTTCCGCATCTACGCTCAAACCGCGCGCCCCCGCCACCCCAACACTCCTCGCCCGCGAAACGAAAAACCCGCGAAACACAAACTGCAAAAACCTCAAACTCACCGCCGACAGCAAAACAACCACCGACAACACAACACGGCAACAACAACAAAACCAAAACGACACCCCGACGCCCGTCCAGAGGACCGAGTCGACTCGGGGGCAACTTTGCGGGCCGCGGACGCCTTCGGCGAGGGGGCTGTGCCGCGGGTGGTCGCCGATCGGCCACTGAAGCCCCGTGCTGAAACTGCGCGCTGAAAGGGGGCGCCGAAATGGGGGCGCGAGGGCGCAGGCGCCGCGGCTCGGCCTCCGCCGCGTGCATCGCGGGCCGATTGTCAGCGCCGTTGCGTCTGGGCGGTTGTGCGGGCTTTTTGCGGTCGGCGTTGGTTCGATGCTGGCCGTTTGGTTTTAGGGGTTTTGGTTTAGGTTGGGGAATTTTTTCGGTGCGGGTTCGGGTGGTTTCGGTTGGGCGTTGATGGTTCGTTTTGGTTTCTGCTCGCGGATGGGTTGACGGTTTGGATGGGTGAAGTTATCCTTGTTTGGATTTGCGTTTTTTTATCGCTCGACGTTTTTTGTTTGGACGGAGTTTTCGTTTTGTTCGAAAAAAATTCTCGAGGATTTTTCTAATGCTTGTATGAATCAAAATAATGGAAATTAAGGTCGATTTAAAAATACACAAATGTCTTAAAAATTCGTTTTAAAGTAGTGCTTTAGGAAACAAACCATTTAAGTTGCCCGTTCATATTTTCCCACACGCTGGAAACATGCTAAAGTAATACCAATACACAAACCTAATAAAATCAGTTCAATCCCTAACA
>JAOXNN020000086.1:3592645-3614506 GCA_028571205.2 Hydropsyche betteni | reverse complement strand
CAACCTTTTTTTGTTCAAAAAGACAATAGATACACTACCCGAAAACCACGTAACAAATCGATCTTTGACTACGTTATTCAATATAATACATCTTTTATAATTATTATTATATATTTTTTGAACAGTATCATCATCATAATGTTTAGCGTATACATATAATAACTTTTTAATACCTTTTCAAAGTAGAGTAATTTTCCGAAAATTGAACATTAAAATCATCTTTTGACTATTTGTATGTCCCTCAACTTGAATGATCAATGGTACTCAAAACGTTCAGTAAAATTTATCCTCAATATGATAAGTAAAAAATAAATTTTACCGATTTCTATGATAATTTAATTCAATTCTAAAAATTTTCAATAACAGACACAAATCATTTAGACTCACGTGTCCAATACATAAATACAAAATCGAATGCAACGTCTAAAGATACACGTGCCTTAATATAATAAAGATATTTGTATCTCGTATCAATTTTCGACGTATACACAATCCAAATTTGCATAATTGAATGCGGCTGACGGGGGGAAAATCGAAAAGCATGAGCGAACTCCCCCACGTAGCGAACTACAAAGTTCTTGTTTTTCACGTGTCGAAATGGGGCAAGGATACATTTCGGATTACGTGAGGAAGGGAGGGAAATCCTCGTCACGGTCCCAGTTTTCGCCATGGGCAATTTTCTTTATAAAATCGCATTGCCGCGTAATGTCCGGTCGTAAAGCGGGAACGTGTTCCAAAAGCTTTACGTTCGCCAATATTTATTTTTATCGTTTTCTCGAGCGACCCTCGTCATAAATCATGCGATCGACCTTTGGTGGTGTTTTCTTTTTTTTTGTCGAATCAATTGTATGCACATGTGTCACGTGTGCATAAAATTTTACAGTCGTATTTTAAGGGGTGGGAAACTTTCGGGGGGTGGAGACGAGATGGTTCGCGCGTAATGGTGGGCTCGTTTTGCATAAACGAGACGCAATTTTCTTTCGGAAAAGTTAAATTATTTCTAATCTAAAGTTTCTATGAAAAAATATTTTTGATAATGTACACTCTGTAATAACTTTTCGGGGTCGAAATTGGTGTCGGAGATGAAAATTTGCATGCCGAATATATTGTAAAAATATTTTTTCTAACAACATAAATTAAATATATCTCTTACTTAGTTGCAACTTTAATTGTTCTAATCATAAAGAAAATTAAAATTTTCAACTAACTGATGAACATAAATTGAATAGAGCATTGTACAATTGAAGTTAGATCTTAGCAATCTTAGATCTTATTTAAGTATTTATATAAAATTTTATCAGTTCTGGTTCGATGAAATTTATTAATAAATATACAGGCATGATATTTTTTACAATTGATTTTTCTAAGTTGTGATAGTGATTCATGCTGTTAAATCATCACTTATTTTTTATAAAGCAATCAGCACCGTGCTTTATAGTTAATTAAAATAATCGAATAATTTAGAATAAAGAAAATGTACTTTAAAATGAGATTCATCGATAAGCTTGACCGTAACTATAATTATTGAACTTTACATCTAATGCACCAATTAAATTAGGCTTATGTTTATTTTTTGAATCCTTAAATCAATTTAATTCTTTAATCTTACAATTATCAAATTTATAGATGCTTTGATGATATATTTAGTTGGAAAAAATAAATTATTTGTATTGCCATCGAAAAATAATATTTTTCAAAGCAACTGATAACACTTTTACAATATCGCACATCCTCTTGAATTGTCAATAGTATTATTTTTCTAGTTTCACGATAAGTGACTACGATTACAAGAGCGTATTCAAAAACTTCAAAGACGTCACAGACCTTTATATTGCGAACAAAACAATAGGATCAGAGTCGAATAAAAGCCGTCATTCATACGAAATCTTGGACTCGTCGCATTTTATTCAAGACGATTTATCAGCACACTCAAATGCACATATCTATTTTAAAATGTCCAAGCTAAATTCCCAACCACACAAAAGGGAGGTTCTTGATACACACGAGCATCCTATAAGCCACTAGAATCGAGAGGGCGCTGTCTTCACACAAGTGACCCCGCGCTATTCGAAATTTTCGAACGAAAAACAGGACTTTCCCGCACTCGGCGAAGCTTAATAAATATATAGAAAAAGAAAAATCGATGGGGATACCTCCGCTGCCATTATGGCTCCACACTCAATGCCATTATTGACATGCACGAGCGCCGGCAAAGGTCGGAATAAAACATTCATACGGAAAAAATATGGGAAATCAATATGGGCGCGTTTAAGTGGCGGTGCGAATTGTGCATCGCGCATATTGCAATTCGAGTGATGGTATTATCGATTTTTTTGTGTTTGTTTTCGTAGTGATTTGTATGCGAAATGCCTGTATACATATGTATGTGAGAGGTGAGATTGTTGGAGAAATCGATTTATGTTAATTACCAATTAGTTGTGTCTCGATTTAATTTGCGTGAAAATGAAGCTTTATGAATTGATTTTGAATATTTATGAAAATTAATTTTTGTTTCAGGTCAACGTTTGATTTGGGTATATATTCGTTTTTGTGTGACTTTTATTGATTATTTTAGTTTCATGATTAAGTTGTTTGCGCTTGAAATAAATATCTTCTTGAAAAAACTATTTTAAATGAAAGAGTTGAATTTTCCTATAATATTTTTCTGTAGTTTGAAAATTTTCTCAATGTTCTTATTTTAGAAATAGTACAGTTTACATACAGTTTAAATGTACAGTTACATAATTGTGCCAAATCATCAATCCTAAAAAAATATTCAGATAATTTATTATCATCTCACTATGGAAAAATACATGAATAGTCAGTCATTTGATGCTTCATCTTAGATTTCTAGCCCAACAACAACGAATTTCGGTTTATAAAGTTTAATAATAAACTAAATTATTATATAAAAAACGAGATAATTATAATGTAATAAATAATTTTTTACACACACCGAACAACACTCTATATCGAACATTTCAACGATAACACATTTAAAAATAATTCGGTCTGAATCTGACCGTTCTAAACCAACAACAAAACACACACCGTATAGCCAATTTCAACAAAAACGAGTACATATTATCCACCCACGAATATTCACAACAACCTCGAACCCCATAAATTTTCCCCGTCCTCACCGACAAATATCAATTGGCCGAAGGCTCAAGAGATGGCCAAAGCCCAAGTTGGCTTGCGAAAGCAATAGTCGCGAACCTAGACCCACATATGGCCATTGTTCAACAGCCACCTTGATCCTTGACTCAGATCGTCGGCGGCCAGCCCAGGGGAAAAATAATCGATTTATGTGGAATGTGCCCGGAGTGCTTTAGGAACGTTGCGAATTGCTAGATCGTGTCGTTTGAACCGTGCCAATTCGTGTAATTCGCAGTTTTATTGGCGAGTTTGTCTCGGTGTTCGATTTGTGTGATGCAATTTCGGCAAAAATTGCGAATTGACGAATCGTCTCTATCTATTTTTGGGTGTTATTAAAATTTAATAGCTTCGAATATTAAGATTACGTTAGTATATAATGTAATGTATATAATGTTTGATTTATGAAGAAATGTAGTTATTCAATGCCATCATTAATTTTTACTGTGATAGTATTATCTTATGTGTATCAATTAAATATTTTCTTTTGCTTTTATCGAAGGGGAAGCACACCTCATTCTAGCTTCATGAGCCGGCTTAGTTGGGTACCAACAACCATATTTTCTTAAAAAAAAAAAAAAACAAATTGCATCCATATTAATTTTCTAAATAAAAACCTGCTGCGCAAATTGTTACATGCTTTCAAACCACAATATATAATATAATTCACTGACAGCCTGTGTTCAATTTACATTTCGAATATCGTAACGGAACTGGACATCGAAAAAATAATTTACGCATTAAAAATTCAAGATATCCAGAAACAATTGGGTAAAATTGAAAAATCGTATATAAAATCGTTGCCATAATGCGTCAAATTCCCATATCGGCGATTACGAAACGGCTAAGGGCAACATGCAACATTGATGGACGCTTCGACCTTGCAACGGTCAGCTGAAACTATTTCTGTCCTGAAAGATATGCTGAAAAATCAATCGCGAGGAGCGGTTTGGCATTGGCCATGCATGGGGCACACGCCATAAAATCTACACTAGGCAATCTTCGATCTACGTACGCCAAAGTACAAAGTGTGTTCGTGTGTGGTTCTGTATGGAAATAGAAGCCTTCCAAAGTTCCCAAGTTGGTCTCGAGGATTTTTTAAGTCTACTAAGAAGGGTTGCCAACCATCTCGGATGGACCAAAATTGTCCCGGAATTGGAATCGCTGTCCCGTATCCCGGATGAATGCTAAATTGTTCCAGAAATTTTGATAAAATAATTAGATTAGATTAGGAATTACAATATGTCTTAAAAATGAATCGTGTGCAGAATTTTACTGACTGGTGATGATGATCTTCAGTTTCCAGCATGGCCGTAATCAAGATTTTTTTAGGAAGAGCCCGAAATACGACTTAATATACATATGTAAGTGATTCCAATCAATAAAAATATGCTGTTTTTTTTCATTTAAGGAATAATATATGTGAAGAATGAATACATTTAAAGGATCGATATCATGATCGAGTGCTACATTTCAATATAAATCTCATAATTTAAGAATAATTTGTCATTATTTTCGAAATTCAAGGGGGACCCAGGCTCCCATGTCCCCCTTGGCTACGGCCATGGTTTTGAGCTATTTGTCCCGGAATCATCACAGAAAAATATGGCAACCCTACTACTGAGTCAGATTCAAAGGAGGGCTATTTCTAGGAATCATTAATTTGATAAAACCAATGATCCGAGAATGGCTATCGGATTACCCTTATGGCGACACACATGCTCGTATAATTATGTTTATATTTAGATAAACTTTATTTATTCATCGAAATTGTTTCTAAGAACATTAGAAGAATCTTCTAGAACGTATATATAAATTTAATCTATTAAATAAATATGCATTTTTCTTTATGTATATAGATATTCGCACATTTTTAATGACATCAAAATTATAATATAATATAATGCATTACTGAAAAAATCGGTTCGGTTTGATAAAAAAAATCAATAAGTTTCTTAAAAACTGGGAAATCTTCGATTATTTTCTCTAATCTTTCATATATTATACAATTTCATACCATTTTGGAAAATTTGCTTTGGAAATTTTATGTTGATATACGAAGCCGAAGCAGTAGAAATTGAATATTTCACGATGAAAAAATAATAATAATTCCGCTCATACTAGGATAATATTTATGCTTAAATGTATTTTATCATTTGCTCTACATATTTAATATTATTTCTTAAAAAAAATACATTTCTGACGAATTTATCGCACTATAGGCGAAACAATATTTTCGAAAGTCCGCCAAGGTTGTGCGCGAAGAAATATTAACTTTTATATTTGTCTTTAGTTACGGCTCCATTAAGGGAGGGGAAAATAAAAGAAAATATTATTTCTGTACGTGAGTTTTCCTCAAGTTAGCGGACGTTGATCAGTACCTTAATCAGCTAAGTGTATAATAATTCAATTTTCTCCAAAAGAGTGTAAGGACAATCGCAATCATGTCGTGTCTGTGTGATGTATTAAAACACGTATGACTGGGTCCTTAAAGGTAAAAGGTTTTGCTTGATAATATTTTTTTTGCACCCTGGCAGAATTACTATAATATGTGGTGATAAAACTGGAATCAATTTTTTTCTCCATTGTATAGTATTAATTTAAACAAATTTTAAATTTATAACGTTTAAATATCGTGTTGTAGATTTAATTATTCAAAAATTCACATTTTATAGATACAGGTTAAATAAAACCTATTATAATAAAATTATGATATTTGTATGATGTTAATATAATATATTATATAATACAATAGAATTTAAATAATTTAGATAGTGAAATCTTATTCAAACCTTTTTATATAATATTATTTCATTGTAACAACATATTATCTCGTTTTGTCTTTGTTTTTCAGTCTTATAATAAAATCGATACATCTATAATACAATTTTTGAATGCTACATTTATTTACATCAAAAGCGATAGTAAAGACAGTTTGTATAGTTAACTATATGTGACATTAATTGCCCTTATTATAAATAAATAAACAACAATCTTAAGCAATGAACCAGTTTAAGTAAATGATAAGATGTTTTTACTAGTTTATACTGGATTGTCACCAGTTGGCTATTATTCTCATAATTTACAAGCAGATTAACAAACAATTTTTGAAAAATTAATAAAAGTGTTTTTAATGTACTTTCTTTACAAAATATTTTTTTCCGGTGAACTTTGTAGTTTGATAAATATATTTGAATCTCATTTTGAAAACTGCTTTTATTGTATGTTTATCATTTTGGATATGTTTGCAATGCCAAACGGTCGATGTGATATAGAGAAAAAAATTGAGAATCTGGTTTGAACCGAAATATAAAACGTTATAAATATTACATGTATTATATATTCATAATCAGTTGTCATAAAAAATTGAATTATTTCTTATAAAAAAAAATTATGAATAAAATACTGCGTAATTTATTAATTGAACAAAAGAAAATCTAATTATTTTGTCATTTAACTGTTTTATTGCTTGTGCTGAAAACATGAAATACGTAAGAAAAAGAAAAAGAAATAATTTTTGCAATTAAATGATTCCTAAAATTAGTTCCAAATTTAACCTAAAATCTGAAAATTAAATAACTATTTGCCATCTATAGCAGGTACATCTTTATTTAAAACATTCTAAAATCATTACTCCACTTTTTAATTATGTGTAATTCTATCAATATATTGTATTATAATATGTGAAATAATTACTTTTATTTTGAATTAAATGCTCTACTCTAGTTTTGACTTGAAAAAATAGCTATCTTATGGACTAGTGATAGTGTTCTGAACTATAACCTGAAAGAAGATTGATTACAAAATATGTAGTTAAGACCAGAAAATCATCATACGAGCGTGTTCATAAATATATATTTTTGAAATATCATTGTATAAATAAATTTATTTTAGAAAAACATATGAAAATCAAAAAGTATTTACTCAAATCCGAATTCATTTGAAATACAATTTTTTAAGACAACATAAATCATCCCTATTTTGTTTTTGAATATTTGTAGACCTCTACGGATTTTAATAGTAAAAACTTAATGCAATTTCGTATTACACAAAACAATGTGTTTTGTGCATTCTGAATTTGTAAATAAAAACAAGATGTCCTTCCCAAATAATAATTTTTAAATATTCTAAAAAACATATTGTTCCAAAAACTTTTACATTAAGGTTTTTAACGATTTTTCAATGCAAAACAAATCAAAACACAAATAAATATGATATGTTAGTTTACAGAAATGCATTTAATTTGTTTTATGATAAACATTTCAGGAGCAACAGACGATTTAGTAATTATTATTTGGCTGGTCAATAAGCAGTTATCATTCACTAATTTGTTTACATAAGACTGGTATAAAAGCTAGGCATGCGATGATTATTTCTTAGTATAAACTTAACACTGCTTGTGTAAAGACAACTTGGTTATATTATTCAAACAATACTTTGCTGAAAAAATATTTAAAAATGAGTTCAGTTCTACCCTTACCCAAATTCATTGAATTGAATGAATTATGCAGTAAATCGGTAAATTCACATTTTTTTCTATATTTCAATTCTTTTTGATTTTAAGTGTTAGAATTACTTAAATTTAAATTTCATCTAAAACATATTTTGCGACTTTCTTTTTACAAATTTGATCACAAAATAAATGAACTTTGAAACTTTAAAAATCATTAGATATTTTCGTTAGCAGCAGAATGACTCGTGCTGAATATGACTTATCATATTGTCATTATCAGTTATTTAAAATAACTTATAATCATAAACTGAATTAACTGGTTATAAAATATTGAAAGTATTGATATTGATTTCACTTTTTACCCCCATATGTTTTCATTTTATTGTTTTATAATTTAAGATAATTATTTATTCTTTTTCATTAGGCTGGTGGAGAGGTTTTATTCGCAACGGATGATTATTTTGCAACTGCTGAAAATATGATACATGACAACGACCCCATCTTCATACAAGAAAAATTCACAGAATTCGGAAAATGGATGGATGGATGGGAAACGAGAAGGAAAAGATGTCCTGGACACGATTGGTGTATAATCAAACTTGGATCAAAAAGTGTTATTCACGGTATGTCAAATTCAACAATTTACATTAATATTTAATTTATCAGAAAAAGCTCATACAAATTTTTTGTCACAGGTGTTGATGTTGATACAGCTTTTTTCACTGGAAATTACGCTCCTAAATATTCAATTCAAGCAGCTTGCTTGACTTCTGAAGGTACATAAATTATCACACATAGTAAATCATTCTTATATAATAAGTATTGGTTAGACAAAATAAACAAATATTCAAAAATTTTCAGAGGAAAATTTAATTCCTGAACGAAGCAGTGAAATGGGTTGTTGTTGCACATTTGATGACTTAAAACAGGTTAATATGTTATCATCTGAAAAATGGCAAGAAATCATACCGAAAACACCACTTCAACCTGGATATGAAGCCACTCGCCATAACTATCAAAAAGTTAGTATATTTGATAAAAAATATTTATTAACACAAACCTAAATAAGCTTATTTTTAGATCTTAACGAAATATTTACTTTTACTATGTTTATAATATTTTTAACGTTAGTTTATTATGTTTCAGGTGATATCAGATGAAACATTTACGCATATACGTGTAAATATGTATCCAGATGGCGGGATCGCCAGATTGAGGGTTTACGGAGTCACCAAACTTGATATGTCTCAAATTCAATTTCACAATGACATGATTGATATGATATCTATGAAAAATGGAGGTGTTTGCCAAGGTAAATACACATATTCGTTTGTATAATTCATAGGTCATATCACAACTTTACTAATATATTGTTTCTTCAATTCCATAGGCTACTCAAATGCTCATTATGGACATCCTCGTAATCTTATAAAACCAACTAAAGGTTACAATATGGCAGATGGATGGGAAACAGCTAGAAGATTAGATCGTCCTGAAATTATTGAAGCTAACGATGATGGCACACTTCAAGTTCCTGGTAAATTACAGCCTAATTATATAAACACATATCAATAAAATTAAACGATTCCACCATGTTAACAAAAATATTTTTTGACAGGATGCGAATGGGCCGTATTCAAATTAGGATATAATGGAACAATTTCTAGTATTTGTGTAGATACACTTCATTTCAAAGGAAACTTCCCCGATAGTGTAAAAATTGAAGGAGCATTATTAGATACATATCAGTGGAACGAAACATTGGACAAAACTGTCAGGTGGACTAATATCCTACCAGTTTCAAAGGTATTTGTTTGACCTTAATTATTATTATTCAGATTTTAAAAACTGGTGTTTTAACATGTTTTTTTTCTTTACTATCAGCTCAGTGCACATACGGAGCATTGGTTCGACTGCAATATGGAAAATAAAATATCTCATGTCAGAATTACAATAGCACCTGACGGTGGAATATCAAGAATCCGTCTACTATCAAATGATATTTTTTAATATCCATGGAAAACTCGAAACTCAACTAAATAATGTGATAATATTTATAAGTTTTAGACTAAGGCAATTATTTATGTTAAATAATATACTACACTAAGTAAACTATTTTTAATATAAAATATAAAGAACTGATAAATTTTTTTATTCAATGAAATAACGGAATTCCTAATCCAAAATGGTAACAGAATATTACTATCAATATTTGATTCATATTCATATAAAATATAAAATTCAGAATATGTTACTAAAATTAGTAAAAATATTTTTTTTTGAAGCATTTAATCAGTTTTACACTTTTTGTGGATAAAGAATGAAATAATGTATAATTATAATATGATTTGGAGATAATACTAATTCAAAAACTCTTGTGGTGATATATATAAAAACTATGCACACGAACATAACGCATTAAAACATAAAACTATGTATAAAAAAAAAACATTTTACCTTCACTGATATTATTTATTAAACTGGTTGCTAAAATTTCACAAATTCCTTCTTTTTTGATTGATAATCACTTATTATTTGCAAAAAATTTGTATGAACTAAAAATTAATAAAAAATAAATTTGAAACACTAATGAGCTTCTCAAATTCAATATCTTCAGCAGTTTTTTTAAAGTTCTTCAGACTATTTTTTCTTGAGGTTTTATAATTGAACTATTCCAAAAATGTTTTCTAATACTTTTGCAACATTGGGTGAAACATAAATATATTGATGTTTGTGTTCTTTCTTCTATGCTCCTTTTTTCATAATATTTCAAAATCAAACACCTATATAAACTATTAACTGTTTGTTACTTATATACCTGAAACCTATATACCTACAAACCTATACACCTGAAAAAAAATTTTAATATGGAAATTATGAATACTAAATAATAGAAGATGGATTTTGAATCCAACTGTTTCTTTTAATATAATAATTCAGCTAGGTATATAATTAGAAAAACAAATATTTCCAGTTTTATAATGCTATTTCCATAGATTTAAAAAAACTTCGAAAAACAAAGGGTTTCTGAGAAAAATTGAACACATAAAACTAATTGTAAGTTTCAAAAGAAAAAGGTTAGGACAGGGTTTCCCAACCTTTTTGTACCATGCCCCACTTCAACGATTCACAAATCTTTATGTCCGTCCGTCCCATATTAATTTATTTTTACCCGACGAATTCTGAAAAAAAAAATTATTTCTTCAAATAAAAGAAATTAAAAAAAACATACGCAATAAACACTATTTGTATTACATTTTCATAAATAAATATATGCATATTATGTTAAATTTTTATTCAAAAGAAAATTAGTGCGATCCTTAGGCTTGATGTGAGCTGCAAAGAGTTTTTACTTAGGGTTCTAATTTGTTCAATTTTAATCTTAAATCTCTACAGTTTGTGATATCAAGACGGTTTTGTTTTTTTAATAACAAATCACTTACAGGGCTAAAATCGCATTCAGTTAAATATGATGGAAATGGCAACAGTGATTTTCTCGCTAAAATTGTCATAATCTGATATTTTGTTTCTGTCTCGACACAAAGCCACGACATTGTATTTTTTTTGTTGAATAGCGCTTTAAAAGATTCATCATTTTGTAATTCTGAAAGTTCTTCTTGATACTGCACGGCCACATCAGTTATATTTACCAACATTGGTTGATTTATCCAAGACGGGGATAATTTTTTTTTAAATTTGAATATCTGGCATTTAAGTCACTAAAAATTTTATCCAAGTAATTCACAATAAAAATTACAACTGAATCAGTGACCTCATTCTTATTTAGCCAATAAAATTGCTCAAATTTTTTATCTGAAACTTTTTTTTATTCACCTGCAGAAGTCCAATGAAGCCAAATATCTTAGATTTTCTATTACTATTATTCTATTATTTTTATCTATTATTCTCGAAAAATGCGTTTTTCAACAGCAATGTAACAAATATTAATGATTTGCGAATTGACCCCCCCCCCAAGACATTTAAATTGCCCCTCGATGGGCCGTGTGCCCCACGTTGGGAAAAAAAGGATTAGGAGAAAGAGAAATATGAATATAAAAAAAGATACATTTGTTGTAGAACAAAAATGAATAGAGAATAAGAAACATTTTAAGTCAAATACAGTTCCTGTAAAAATAGATTCTGATTTATTAAATGTAGATAAATGATCCAAAGCCTGAATTTTCTGGCAGTGCAATATCATAAAATACTACAAGAAAATCTATCTCGAAAGCTCTTTTTAATAGTGAGTTCAAAAACGAATTTAAATTATTCTCCATGGAAATTAATGAAATTTTAACATTTTTTTAATGTTACTTGAAATCTACAAAATTTTGTAAAGTTATATTAGTTTTGTATGTGATAATAAGAGTATTCCAAATACTCAAAGTTCTAAAAACAATCATGATTCTCATGATATATCTCAAAGAAAACAATTCCTCCATTTCTCTTACAAAAAGGCATATTTTTGAAAAAGATATTTTGACTGTAATCGGTTTTTGATAAATATCGCAAAATCTGATTACATATTTACATTTTGTACTAGAATTTTTTTATGGTTATTATATTATATATTGAAAATTTTTGTTACATTTACTTTTACTTGTAAAAGTAAATATAATAAAATATACTGCATGAAATATTAATAAAGAGATAAATAAAACAATTTGGATTAAAATTTTGATTATTTTAAAAAATAACATTATTTTACTGATGTTTAGCCGGATCTAAATGTCTCATTATAAAATAACATTACGATATTTTACTAAAGATTTCAAATAGATCTAGTATATGGAATATATACATGTGAATATTTTTTTATAAATAAATATACATAAAAAACAAATATATAATAATAAATAACAACTATTGCATTTCATGATAATATTAAAATTAAATATTATATTTGGCAGTCTATTTGAAATAATGCAACAATTCAAATGAAGTGACTAAAAAATATTTTCAATTACAATTTTAATTAATAAAATTAACCGAGAAGTTTTCAGTCAAATATACAAAATTGAAAAATAAATATCAGCCAATTCTAGGTTCGTAAATACATTTTAATTACGTTGACTACAATTCATCATAAAAAATACTTTTTGTCATTTTTTTTACAAAAATACAGAGCACCAATAATTATGTACTAAAATAATTGTTAATGAAATTGGCTTTTTTACACTTTTGAGTTCAATTTACTGTATTGTTGAAAAATCAATTGTTTTATTAAACTTGGTTATTCAAAATGAAGTTATGATCACATTTCAGATGAACATTTTATACACGGTAATGTAGCCCTGTCCTAGGCTTTAATAATATTTCATAAGATTCAAATGTACGAGTACAGTTAAATCAAACTCTTTAATTCACATTGTATTCAAAATAATTATTTTTACATCGAATGCAAATTAAAGGCACTGAATGAGGACAATGGATCAAATTAAGTAAATAGGATTTTTGAAAGACAAAAGAGTTTAAAGAAAGAATATATTTTTTAATATATATTTTTTTATATTATATTTAGCAAATTTATAGATGAAAATAACATAGCAAATTGATAAGAGTACATATAGAATATGAGATTTCAATAAAGTGATAAGATGAGGGAAATGCGAGGAATGTTGGAAATCATAACTGTGAATTGCATTACGTAAAATAAATCAAAATCACAGAAACAAAGAAAATTTGATGATTAGGTCATGGTTCTAAGGCACAAATCTTCCTAAATTAAATATAAGGTGCTAACAAGTACGCTGTATAGAATAATTCCCTTTAAACCACTTAAAAAAGTTTGTATTACTCAATGTCACCCTACATGTAACTGCAAGTCCTACAGCACATGAACAGTACGTACTCATTTCTCTATAATTTATATATTATTATATTAAAATTATTTTGAAAATCACTAACGATATTTTAATTTTAATTTGAAATAAAAATAAAAATTTGTTACATTCATACAAATTCATTATATAATTTAATAACAAAATCAATATATTACTTTCATGAAAACTATTATATATTAGGTATTAGGTATATATAGTATATATAAAATTTGAAAACTTTGGTAATTTATTATACATGTGAATGTGTAATAAAAAAAATAAATATACGATTTCTTTGTACACAACAGTGTACATACCATCAAAATATGTACAAAATTCGCTAATGATATAGCCTCAAAATTTCCTTTTAATTTTACAAAGTGAGTTATTCACTGCTAAAAACTACAGGTCTTCGTAATGATGGTGGTGACAGCTAAAATTTTAGAAAATAATGAAAATTAATTTTTGAATACGACAACATATTTAAACTAAATTACTTTGAATATAATACATACCCAGTTACTTCGAGCAAGTGGGGCTTCATCATCAGAATGATGATCTTTTTGTGCATCAACATCTTCAAAACATTGGCGGGGTCGTAGTGTTGAATAACCTTTATCTCCTCGTAACCAACCGATAGTCGGTGGAGGTTCCAGTATAGAATTTTCATATACAGATGTTCGAACAGCTGCGACTTCTCTTTTAGCAAATTTAGAAAAACTGTAATTTTTCGCATTGTTTTCGTTTGATTTTAATAAATCTAACGTCGCATTAAAATTGCTTTTATCGGATGTTTTAGAGCTGGTCATTTTAGGATTGACATGTATATCTTTGTGACGCAAATATGGATCCACAGTCAAACTTATGGAATTTCGATGTGTCTCATTATTAAATTGAGTACCATTAAATTCATCATTGGAATTGCGATATTCGCTTAGAGTATTTCTTCTACTTTCACCCATAGTATATAAACTGTCTTTGTTAATTAATTTATCAGGTTCTACTTCTAATTTAATATCACTTGCATCAGCAGGTCCAACATTATTGGTGCTAATTCTTAAATTATCTGACAATGAGATTGAATTCCGAAGATTTTTTTCATCTGTAGGTGACGAATCGTTTTCTTTACAATCAGATCTATTATCTTGTAAACTAGATGTACTAGTCCTTAAGTGTACTGTTTCATTGAAATTCGACAATTCTATTTCTTCTGTAGTTGAAGGTTTTTCATCATCATTTTTTATACTTTCTACTTGTTTGACAGCATTTTGAGTCTTTTTATCAATGCTATCTTTTTTTGGTTGGTATGTGAACTTGGGCATTCTTGCCGCCCAGTGATCACTATTTGAGCCTATTGAGCTTGTACTGGCAGCAGAACTTGAATTTGAACTACAGCCAACAAAATTTCCATGGCGTCGCTGGTAAAACAGAATGTATGCACTATTGTTTATTAACTCTGTTGTCACATCGTCGTTAGGTATGAGAGTAACACGTGTATCATCAAATTTATACCACTGCTGGTCATAAGGATTTTTACAAGCAGCCGTATAGTGTCCTGTTTCTAAGTCGTTCCCGTGATGATAGCATACAGCATATAAATCATACGAATTATCATTAGTTGTTGATATTTTTCTTGGCCTTTTCCAAGGTGACCAACCAACGCCACCAAGAAGCATCGGATTGTTGGGTAATCCATCTTTATTTGCCAGGTGAGGAGTCATATCAAAATTGTACAAAGGGAAATCTACCATAGTAGTCAATTTAGTACTATTTCTGCCCTTAACTTGTTGCCTAAAAAAAATTAATGAAGATATTTCACATTTGAGATTTCAATAAATAAATATACAAAAATATGTTTTATAAAAACTTACTGTTTAAATCGTTTTAAATGAATTACAAGTATATCTGGTAAAGACCATAGTCCAAGAGTTTTAACTACAGGTAAATATTGTTGGCATTCGGGGCATCTGTGCATGAACAAAAAAGTATTACATACATTTATAATCTTAATGGTGTATTATATATAAAAAAAAATTAAAAAGCATGCATACCTCCAAGCATCTTCCATAGCGAGTGTTTCAGCTCTAGTATAATGTTCGAGACAATCAGCTAGTGAAAGCCTAGTTGATGTTCCACCTTCTTCCATTACTTCTGTGACACTACTATGTTGTTCACAAGCTTCTGAATAATCTAACAATAACCTGTAAGATATTAAATATATTTATTTTTGAAGACACATAATAAAAATAAAATGAGAAAAATATATACTTGTCGCGTGTTGATTTTTCCCATTCCAACAGGAGTTTTAGATGAGGCGGACCAGCATTTTCTCCGCACAATCCGAGTGCTTGCTCAACACTTTCAGTAAATAAAGGATGCTCCAACTGAAATTAATATCAATTAAAATAAAAATCATAAAAACTTGCCGATAACATATGAAATGTATTACCTCAGGTTGCAAATAATGATTTGGGTCAGCTTGATCAGCGGCGGGATCAATCAAACGTATTTTCAATTCGCCCGATTTTTGTTGAGATGTGAGTACATTTGGTGCTACCATACTGGCCATTTCTTTAAGCATGAGTTTTTGCAAATCTTCATATCCTGTTTCGCGAGATACTTGCATAATATATGGTGATCCTGATAAAATAATGTATATATTACAAATATTTTTCTTAAATAAATGTACTTTTTCAAAAACTTTATATACCGAAACGTTCTGTTTTGCTATCATCTATTAGCAAATTAAGCCATAATAATAAAACATAAGGAGCTGGAGGTTCAGTTGGAGGTGGAGGTGTTAAACGTGGTACTTCTATGCAATACAAAGCACTCGAAGTATCACTAATTGAATTCACTGAATCCGTGGTCCAAACTGGTTGACAATCACTCAAAGTTCTAGAAAAACCTGTCAAAAATTTGAAAAGATATTACATAATTTGAATGATAAAAATCATATAAGAAAACATATTATACATGAATATTGAAAATTATATATATGATTCAAAACTAACCTGTTTCTGTGACTTCAACTAATATAATATCTTCCGCAGGAATACCAGTATCGTTGGTGAGTATGGTACGAAGCTCTCGTACTGCAGCACTCGCAGACACACGCACTCCCAATCTCACACATCGAGGTTGTTGATTAACATAAATTACCTTGAAGACAGGAAAATATAATTTATTTTTATCAATCACAAAACATTTAAAATGATACAATAAAATAATATATATAAATTACCGTAACAAGTAAGGGTCGATCTGCTAAATGTGGCAACTGCACACTAATGCAATGGAAAGGATCGAATGTGTTACTTTGGCGATGGCATCGGGGGCATGCTAATGAGGAACGAAATTGTGCTTGGAAAACAGCTTGCACAAATGAACTGTTGCAACGAACATGATTTGCCAACGTTTCTGCCGCCACCACTTCGTCAGGTCTTCCGGCCGTGTTCTGAAAGAATACAGAATCATGGTTAAAGTCGATCGGATTGCACAATCTGCTAGCGTTATAGATTTTGTTTACTTTGATAGTCTTATATTTTTTTTTCGTTGCCGTATTCAGGTCTTCGTGAACTTTATCCAAAAGCCACAGAAGGAATTCTTGAGCGTCATGTTGACTACTACCTCTATATTGTGAACCGTGTCTTTCGACGACTGCCTGTAAATTTTAATTTATTTTAATAAATTCAATCGAAAAATGATAAATTCAATAGATGAAAATAATTTTACTTTGAAGCCAGTACTCAATTCAGGATAATATTGACACGCCCAGAGGGCTTTGAGTATGAGCGCCAACTGTTCGGTGACTTCTCCCCTCGTGCCAAATTTTTTCGAGTTCAATTTGTTTCGTCGGGACAGATCTACTTTGTATTGATCCAGGACAAAATATTCGGCAATAATATCGGTGTGCGAAAGACACTGCAACACGGCGTTCATGAAACACGTATTGCCGTGATTACGGATTCCAGTCGCGCCCGGCGTCCTGTCTGGGGGCCACGGAGGCACACGATCACCGTTCACTTCGATATTGTCTTTGATTTGCTGCTTGCCCTGAAATATTTTCACAATTAAAACATATAAAACTTACATAGGAAAAATATATTATAATGATTATCGTTATTGTACATCAGGGAATGATTCATCATCGATGAGAATATAAATTGAATATTATGAACAGTTAAGTTTTTTTAATTATATATAGTAAACCCCTCTATATTCTTCAAATGCATTCAAATTTTTTCAAATTTTTTCAAATGCATTTGCAACAAGCAGATAACACGTACAAATGTCTAAAAAAAAATTGAAATTGAAAAACCTTAACCCCTTATAATGTGGAATCTATCTTGACGTTGTAGGAGGATTTATTTTACATTTGAGAATGTTTTTCATATACAAAATTCAGGGTAAATTGTAGCGTCATAACGCACCAAATTATATTAACAAAATCTAGACGTGTTTCTCTTCTACTTCCCTTTTAAAAAAACTTAACGTGGGGGTTGGTTGGGTAAAGCTACATTTCTAATTCAGTAAAACTAAACTTATTTATTTAATGCCGCATGTCTCAATCGAACAAATTTTTGAACATATTTATTACTGAACGCATTGATGGATTAAGCTGAATGTATCGGGTATTCAGATAGTTTTTTTTTTTTCAATGTGTCGCTATATTGAAAGGCAAAAAATTAAATGGTCAGAATTTTAATCATGTTTTGGTCAGAATTTTGATCAAAAACGGTCAGAATGAAATGTTGAATTGTCAGAATAAAATAATAAATGATCAGGATTTAACACCAAAACAGTCAGAAAAGGTTAGGTTAGGGTTCTTAATATTATTCTGACCATTTAATATAAATCCTGGCAAACTCAGTTAAAATTATGACCATTCAATATTTATTCTGACCTTTTTGATTAAAACTCTGACCAATGTCAAATGCATTCTAATAAATGGGATAAAAATTCTCACCAAAATCATATTTAAATTCTGAACATTCAAATAGTAGCCACATTGAAACGGTACAGGGTGACAGAATAGGGGCTCCAAAATTCAAACTAGATTTCTAAATCGACAAACTTCGATCGTTCGAAAACGTTGAGGTTATACAGTTAGTCAACCTCGATATGAATTCGTCCCTTTTGACGTTCGTCACACGCATCTCGGTTACGACTTCTGATGAACTATAGCGCAATCCGCATCATATCGACCCCACAAACTCGCACGATCAACACGAAACCCCCACTTGTCACAGAGCAAACGTCAAAACGCGGGCGAGGGGAAGCGTGCGGGGCGGCGCGGGGGGAGGGGGAGAGCCGTCACGAAGGGGGCGTGCCCCCGCACACTCACCGTCGACGAGTTGATGCGCGTCGCGATCTTCGTGATGAACTTCTTCCACGACGGCCGCCGGAACACCCGGCGCGGGGGCTTCTCCCCCGGCTCGCTCTTGTGGTTCTGGTCCGGGGGCTGCTGCTGCGGCTGCTGTTGTGTCTGGCTGCGGCCGAACGGGTTGCGCGGCAGCGTCAGCGTGCGCCGGAGCCTCGTCTCGCCCGGCATGCTCGCGCGGGGCAAGGGGGGCGCGCTCTTCGGGGGGCGGGGGGCGTCGGCCGGGGCTTCGCCGAGCTCGTCGCCGGACTGTGCTCTCTCGCGACGGTCGGGCTCCCGCTGCATCCGCATGCCGCGGGCGGCGGGACGGGGGCGGGGCGACGCGGAGCGGAGGGCGCACGCTCCGACCGCCGACACCAGCCGGTCCGAGACGTGTGCCGCGGGGGTGCACGCGCGTCGCTACTTTGCACCGTTTCGTAAAGACGCTATAGAACGTTGCGAGGTCGTTGAAAAATGTATCGAAAATAATCAAATACAGTAATCCACAAATATAAAGCCAAGATAGGTTCGACTTTATAGAGGGGAATTTTGGAAATCAATTTGTGAATCATTTTCTTTTTTTTTTTTTTGATATTTTTACGAGTTAATTGCACAAATACGTTAGATATTTTTTTTTAATTTAAATGCATTTGAAAAAAATAGCGTTATAAGAGGACGCCGCAAACATTATAGAGGGGATTACTGTATTCTAAAATATCGATGACTGTTCAATATCTATGCACAATTATGTGTAATTTATCTTAAAACTGTTTACTTTATATAAAATGGTAAAATAATGCTCAGATTCTTAAGGCTTATCATATTCATTCCTTAAAATATTTTGATAAAAAAAGGATATACATTTTTAGATATGCTCCTATTCCAATGACAATAAAAAAAAATATTTAGATCATCTTTTTGCTCATCTGAATCACGCGTGTACTCCGCACAGCGAAAAAAAAAAAACGAAAAAAATAACGCAAAACTGGTTTATAATAGCATCATACGTGAACGGTTATCAATAAATTATGTCATCATGAATTCGTGTATATAATAGTAAACTTTCAATAAATATAGTTTCCTAAAATAAGTTATTATTTTTTAAAAATCAACTTTATTCCGAATATCAGAGAATTAGATGTGTCATGAATTTACACAAGTCTTCCCTCAAAATTTTACACCCATCATAAATAAAAATAATGATGATCAAAATTTTAATTTAAAATACATAAAAAATAATATATTTATCGAATGATTTTCATAGAATAGTGTAAGTCCAACTTAATAAAATAATCATGAAGCAACGTACCATCGCGCGAGTTCTCGAACGCAACCTTCCGTTCCCAATTTTGCGCGCTACAATAAACGCACAGCATTACCCTCTTAATGCACATAACAATAAAGAATATTTTTCCTAACTACACACTCAACATTCAGCATTGCGCCAATACAGAAAAAGCTGCGAAACGGCCGTATAATTACTTCATAAGATTGCGAACACGCGTCCTTGCGACAACCTTGCGCGATAATGCGTTCGAAGGTCCGCCGTTTGATCCGCGAATACGTATTGAGCAATCGATAAATATGTCGATTATTAATGTGAATAAATATATATTATCGTATTTGGGATATGAGTGTTGAAAACGACAATATCTCCGCTTTTTATCCGCCGGACTAGCAACAGCGAAAAGTAATGATAATTTCGACTGATCGCATTCGAAAACATTAAATATATGTATGTGCAATTCCATTAAATGCGTAATTTTATTATCAGAAGTAATTAAAATAATCATTTTATATGTGACAAGCTCTGTTTACGAATATGACGTTACTGAAGATTGAAATGATGTGTTGACAGTTTGAAATAGTGAAATTGGCGGTTCGAATAACTTTTTTGTCTCTAAAAATAATTATACCATAAAAATATTTTGTGATCTTATACAAAAGAACTTTGTATTAATTTTTAATGGAATTGGAAAGATTTTGATTTCGATTAAACTTTAATTAATATGACAAAATTAAAATAATTTTCAATATCGTGATATAATCACACAGTTAACATATTTTATGTATAATTTTATAAACAAATCAATTTTTAATCTCAGATATTAAAATTTTATTGAAAAATATCGAATATTTTCCATTTAGCGCCATCTTCATGATATAGTATGCACAAATGAAATCTATCTTCCCATAAAACTAGTAAATCATAAAAAAATTAAATATATTTTAAATATGTTTTCCTACCACCAAACGTTTCAGAAAATCGTCATATGATTTTTGTCATAAATAATACAGATGGCTAATCTTCACTACCGTAACCAAAATAAAACGAGCGTGCATGTAGCGATAATGTTTGATTACATTACGTTTCAGTTTCCATGGGGATGTTCCGTGGCGTTTCCAACATCGTCACGCTGAAAGCCTTCAGTTGGAGACGAGTCATCAACACCAAAGCTCGCGCCAACACGACCAAGCTTTAAGCTCACGTGGCTGATATTATTCTATCAAAATCAATCATATAATTTTTTGATAACTATCGACTCTTGTAAAAGAAGAGTAGCACAAATCTTTCGCTGAAGTTTCGTTTCGGAAATAAAATTCAGTTTAGTTATGTGAACGGTGACAGTATTGCATTCGCTGTGTGTTCATCGTGTCATGGTGCGTGATTTGATGTATGATACGGCTGAAAATATGTCCGCTGAAATGGAAGATGTGAAAATGTCCGAGGATAGGCTGATGGTGAGTCTTGATTATTGTGATAATTCATAGTTTTTTTTTTTTTTGAATATTCGTTTGTAAGCTTGTGTTGTTGTTTTTATCATTGTAGTTTTTATATTGCTTGATAAATTAATCTGATGGTCAAATTTGAATATTATCAATCGATGAATAATATTCTTTTTTAATTTTCATCATTGTACGTTTTTATGATTGAATATAAATTAAGAAAATTGAATGTAAAATTTATTATAGTAGATTGGAAATAAAATTGATATAATGTTACGGGTCTATTGATTTGTTCGTGAACACGTGTTTTTCAGACTTTTCTGTCATGAAAATGTTGCGGT
>JAOXNN020000086.1:3535572-3592545 GCA_028571205.2 Hydropsyche betteni | reverse complement strand
CATGGCTTCTGAGGTGACTCCACGCATCTGCAATTGCACAATTTGTTATTTAGGCGGAATGTGATGGTTAAATGATAGCGAACATACCTTGGCCGGTTTCAAATTACATAACAGGACTACCATGCGATCTCGCATCTGCTCTATTGGGACATGATTGACTAAACCTGAAACAACAGTTCTAGGATTGGGCTCGCCGCAATCGATTTTTTCAAGATACAAACTGTCTGCGTCAGGATGTCTTGAAACTTCGACGATTTTCCCGACGCGAAAATCTAACCGTCCTACGTCTATGGGAGCTTCGGTGGTCGTGTCGACTTGAGGTTTTTCTGCTTTTGGTTTTTTTTGCTTGGCTTCTTTATTGGCTTGGGGTGCTTTACTTTCGGAAGGTGCTGTAAACTTGTTTCCATCGATTTTTGAAATAGAATTTTTTAAGTTGTTGATTTGTTCAGGTGTAATAGAAGCTTGGTTAGGTATAGGAATTTGCTTTTTTCCATGTATCGTTTCTAGTCTGATCAGTTCTTTCAGTGCTTCGTTAACTTGATACCTGAGATCTTCGTTTTCTTTAGTTAATGCTTTGACACGCTGTTCGGTTTTCATTTTTTTCAGTTCGACTAACTGGAATAAACACAATTTCGACTATAAGTCTTCAATTTTTACTGTTTACATGACTAATTAGCGATGAATTGAAACAAGATTGATGAATCAAAGAATACACAAGACCTCATTTTGAAGCTTTTCCAATAACGAAGATGCTTGCTGAAGCCTATCACCGCCAGCTGAAGACATTTTAACGACGTTAAGTATTCGCGCTTGAGCTGTCAAACGCCTACACACGTGCATGTCGTGTCGTTGGCTTGAACACCGTTTATTACGTCCTATTAAATATTCAATCTTTCCGACCAATATTTTTCGTGACAATTGACCTGTGTTGTGCTGAAAAAAAGTGTCAGAAAAATATTGAACAATGATCAGTATAATATTAAAATGTCGGTATTTGAATAAGGTAAAGATGCGACAACAAAAAAGGTGTAACATTCAAAAGATATAAGTTGGAAAAGAATTTCCAAAAAAAGTTAAAGCTAAATTAATTAAAATATTTATTTAAAATATTAACAAATTTCTTATATTTAATAACTTCAATAGTGTTTCTCAGAGTTCTTTAAATTAACTATTTCTTCGGATAATTCCCAAAGCTTTTTTGCAATCCCCATGTCCTTCGAAATTTCAGAAGTTTTTCCAATCGAACAATTATTAAAATATTTGCCAGATATATTTTCAACTTCAGATGATACGCACAAATATAATGATGTTTGTGCTCCTTCTTCTATGCTCTGTAATATAAATTTAATTCTATCTAGAATTATAACTATTATGTCTTAAAAAATAATATTATGATAACAATTTAAACCTTGAAAAAAGCAGAAACTACAAATTTCCAAAGCAATTGAATAGCATAATGATGGTTTCGTATTATTTCAGAGGCAAACACGCCAGGGTGTAAACTATTAACCGTTACGTCTGAAATAACATAAAAAAATTAACCTAAAAATTTAAATAAATCAATTAATAAAACATTAAAAAAAACTCCACTTGTTTTATTTAATAATTCAGCTAAATAATTTGTGAAATAAATATTCCCAAGTTTACTATTTGAATAAATCAATATATCTGAAGAACCATTAGATGCACCTCCGTTTTTCAATTCATTAAAATCAATATTTGCTGAAAAATGGGCTATTGATGAAACATTAACTATACGACTGGGGGATGATTGTTTGATTTTTCCTAAAAAGCAAATTGTCGAAATAATCATTATTTAGATTGGTTGGTGTGAAGTTTGATTGTGATAGAACCGAATTGATTTTTATTTATTAAAATAATTCAGTTATATTGAAATTTATCTACCCAGTAAAATATTTGTGAATAAAAATGGTCCAAAATAATTAGCCTGCATCATAGGATTTAATCCATCTTCAGTCAATTTTTTTTCCATATTACCACCAGCACCAGCATTATTCAATAAAATGTCTATTTTTGGTTCTTCTGAAAGAATTTCATTAGCACATTTCCTCACAGAAGCAAAAGAAGTAAGGTCAAGATGCTTTATCTGGAAAATAATATAAAATAGCAATTTGTTAGCTCTTTTGTCAAAGTTTTTGATTTAATATTTCACATGTAAATAATTGACACAATTCTTCTTAAATTTAGAATTTTTCGAATTACAATATTTCAATAATTCCTTGCTTATATATCATTCATATCATTTTAATTTCAATATGTATTATAAAAATAAAATGATAAACAATTCATACTTTTATTCTAGAATTTCCAGATTCTTCTATTATTTCATTTTTTGCTTTTTCAGCAGTTTTCATGTTTCGACATGCCAATATTAAACTGGCTCCTCTCTTAGCAAAATCTTTTGCACAAACCAGGCCAATACCTTAAATAATATTGTTTGAAAAAGCGTAACAGGCTTTATTTAAAAAAAATATAAAATAAATATATATTACCTGAATTTGCTCCTGTGATAACTACTGTTTTATTGTTTAGTCTTTCATTTCCTTTGAAAACTCCAGTAGTCAGTTTATTGTATATTTTCAATAAAATATATGACCCGACAACAATATAAAAAAATGTTGAGCAAGTAAAACATAAATCCATTTCAATATTTTTTTTGAGATTTCCAAAAATTTATAAAATTTTCGTCTTCTCAAAACAACCTAGAAGACTTGTTCCGTTTTATTTATTTATTATTGACCCTAAATTTTACTTAGGACTGAATCTTCACACTTGTTGGTTCTAAATTGGAATGACTTAACATGATAAATATACATGTAAGTGCACAATATTTGTATAACATTGAAACTTATCAATTACTACATGTTTTTGACATGATTAGTGGAATTTTATCGTTATCAAAGATGATAATAAACCTAATCGATAAAATATGATCAATATGCTCTATTCTGGAAAATTTTGGTTAATAAATTTGATTTGATTCACTTTTTTACTTTTACAAACTTAAATGAACACTTGTAACGGAATTTTGTGATATATAATTTTCTTGTGGGTGAATTTGTCCTATTTTGCATAATTTTCAAAAAAAAAAATTGCAGAGTATTCATTACTTTTTCTCTCTTTTTAATTATTATGGAATCATAATTATGGCTATTTATGAAACTTATTGCCCTAATCTATGACTTTGTACTATATGATAAATACAAACATAAATAAGTATGAGATATTTGGTCAGTAACACAGCTTATCAATGTTTTTTTATGTAGGAGTGTCTTTCAATTCATAATGCAAAACATTATCCAAATCATAAGTGTATTTTTTTCACTATCAAAGACAGCAATCAGCTATAAAGAAATATTATTGCAACATAAGTTATCGAATATTTTTTTTGTCAAGGTATCAAGTTTTTATTATATAATATCATTTTTTTATTTAATATTTTGTTTTAATACCACATAATTATTTAAATCTGAATTGAATCTTTTTCCATTTTTCATTGCACCATATCTTTTTTATAAGCCACACTGTAAATTTTTTTTGTATCAATTGTAAATAAGAATATGAAATTTATTATTTAGATTATTTATCTAATTATATATGTTTATCTGTAATTCTGGTTAAATTTGTAATTTTAAATCCAACAGCTATTTCTGAAAGATTCCACAATTTTTCACATGTTTCAATGTTACGAGTTATAGCAGGGGGTGTTGAAATTTGACAATCTTCAAAATAATTTCCAGTTATGTTTTCCACATCAGATGATATGCAAAGATAAATTGATGTTTGTGCTCCTTCTTCAATACTCTAAAATTAAAGATTGTCTTTATTTATTTTTTGATTTATATCATAAAGTGTAATTTGTTTCTTTTTACCTTGCAAAATATTAGTGAAAACTTTTCCCAAAGAAATAAAGGAAATGTGGGTAAATTTCGCACTATCCTAGAAAAAAATGTACCTGGATGTAAACAGTTTGCTGTAACACCTAGCAAAATTTCAATTTTGTAACTGAAATTGTAAAAAAATATAATACAATCTTAGGGGAATTTAAAATCTACCTGATTCCTTTAATCTTCTTGCTAATTCGAAAGTGAAACAAGTAACTGCTAGTTTAGTATTGGCATACAGAAGCCACTCGTTAATTTTATTTATTTTCCCAAAATTTCGAAAATTTAATCTTCCTAATTTATGATAAATAGATGTTACGTTGATTATACGACTTGGGGATGATTTCTTTATTTTTTCTAAATCGTATTTGTGATGTAAAACTCTCTTGTAATTTTTTAATATGAAAAGAAAAATATAAATACGATACCTAACAAAAGATTTGTTAACAAAAATGGACCAAAATAATTAATTTGTGTAACAGCATCGAGATTGTCTATCGTTTCATATATTCCAATTTTAAAAGCACCTGCGTTGTTCAATAAAACATGAATGTAAAGCTCCTCACTGAGAATTTCATTAGCGCATCTCCGAACTGTTTTAAAGTCAGTAAAATCAATATATTTCACCTGAAAAGAATCAATGTTATAGGAAAGCAAAGCAAATCTCTCACAATCAAACATGATCAAAATATATATTATGGGAAATGTATGTTTTTCAAACGACCGGAACATTTTTTTTTGCTTACTAGGCCATAAATTTAAAAAAAGTCTAGTAAAACTATATGTTTTCAACGATAATATATTACTCAAATGACCCATTTCGCCTGTTTGTCATTTCTATCATCTTGAACATGTTAAATAAATAAATTACTATAAAACAAACAAATATACTAACTTTCACATTATTATTTCCGCTCTCAGAAATCACAATTTCTTTAGCTTTTTCTCCTATCTCTAAGTCACATGATAACATAATTACTTTCCCACCCCTCTTAGCAAAATCTTTAGCACAAACAAGTCCTATTCCTACAATAAAAAATGTTATTCAAATGGTCCGTCAAAAAGATTTCATTTTTATAGTTCACCTGAATCAGCTCCAGTTATAACTATTGTTTTTCCATTAAGTCTGTTGTTTCCTTTGTATTTGCCAAATTTTGATTTTATGTATTTTCTCAAAATAATTAAAAGAAGTCCAGTAAATGCAAGAAGAAAAAACATTTTTATTGAAAAAAAGGTTCTATCATAATAATATGATATATGTTTGGTTAAAAGAATTTAACTGTCTATTGATCAGAGAGAACAAACTTTATATATCAAATGTAATTGAATAAATTTATTCAGATTTATTTTTAATTTTTATCTTGCAACACTAATGAGCTTTTTTGTTCATATGTATGTACTAAGTACACACATATGAACATACAAGTTCATTTTACTTGTATATTTTACGATTTAACTACTTTGATATCGTTTTCGATTTTTTTATTGATACACATATAATTTTTAATCTTGTTAACCTTGAAAAGGATTAGAATAACACGAACAAATGATTTATTTCACAAACTTACAATTAGTTTACAAAACGTAAGAATTTTTGAAAGGTAAAATAAAACAACAATAATAATACGGACTGTTTATTTAATAAAAATTCGTATTTTATTACAGGACATTGATTGTTCACCATAATTTGCATTTTTACCAATATAGGTTCATTTCGCTTTTTTTCACTCTCTGCATTCCCTTCATTTCAGAAATACTGTGATAATCATTTAAAATACATTGGCTTATATTTTTCATACATAAGACCAACATTAAGTATTCGTATATATCTATTTAAAAAATTAACCATTTTTAATGTTAAAATTAATTATGATAGGACTTTTATAATAATAAATTTATTAGTTAAAAAATGTATAAGCTAATGAAACTAAAAATGACATAAGTTTAATAAATATTATAGTGTTTTTCAGAGTTCTTCAAATTGACTGCTTCTTCAGATAATTCCCAAAGTTTTTTTGCAATCCCCATATCCTTTGAAATTTTTGAAGTTTTTCCAATTGAACAATCAGTGAAATATTTTCCTGATATATTTTCAACCTCAGATGATACGCATAAATATATTGATGTCTGCGCTCCTTCTTCTATCGTCTATAATATTGCATTTACGTAATATAATATCGAAATTAAATTAAATTAAAATTAAAAGTTTAAAAAGTAACCTTGAAAAAATGTTCAGTTATTAATTTCCATACAAATTGAAAAGCATAAGGTGCTTCTCTTGTTATTTCAGAACCAAATGCACCTGGATGTAAACTGTTAACTGTTACGCCTGAGAAAATATATATTGAACGTAATAATACATAATTTAGATCGAACATAGCTTCAAATATAATTTTTGATTTAACTTTAATTATAATTGGTCATAACTTCAATATATTAGATTAGGTGAGGTTTGTCTAACTTCGTGACATTATGCGCTTGTTTGTCATCTTGCATTCTATACTAAAATAATTGAAACAAAGCTTACAATCATAAAGCATCAACCTTATTTTTCATCAAACCATTATTTAAATTTTGTAATTCATTACCAATTTTGTGCGATATATCCTCAAATGATCGAATTTGAGATATCTAATTTGGCTATAGTGGTCGTGTAATTCCGTGATAGTATACTCAATTTTCAGAAAAGCATTATAATATCTTTTTTTTTATAATAAAAAGATAAGAATTAAAATTTTATAGAAAATTTACCATTAGCAATATTTTTTCAAAATAACTGGCGATTTTATTTAACTACTTTTCGTAGTTTCATGAAAAGAAGATGTGAAAAAAAAAATTTCAACAATGAATATTTTTAACAATACTGACTATAAGATGTCTGGGTAACAATTAATTGTAATTTATTGTATATTAAAATTTAAGGTTGTTAACTTATTATAAAATGTTAAAATAATCTAAGAATCTTAAGGCTATCATACTTATCCTCGTAAATATTTAAATAAAAAAATGCTATACACTTTACATATACTTCTATTGTATCTGATGACAGAAAAAAAAATGTTAAACGAAAACTTTGTTTTACTCATCTGAATCATGCGTGTATTTCGCAGGGCGAAAAAACAAAAAATGGTCGCAAAATATGTCTATACTAGAATCATACGTGAATAGTTTTCAATAAATGATGTTATCATAAATTCTAGTATATAGTGGTAAACTTCTGGTAAATATAGTTCTCTAATATACGTTAGAATTATTTTAAAAAATCAAGATAATTCTAACTATCACAAATTAGACATGTTGCGGGATTATACAAACCTCCCTAATTAATTTTAAATAAAAAATAAAATTTATTGCTTTTTTACCTGTTCCTTTTAATAATTCGGCTAAATGATTTGAAAAATAAATGTTTCCAAGTTTACTATTTCCATAAATCAACGTTTGTGATTTTCTATTAGGTGTACCTCCATTTTTAATATGATTTAAATCAATATTTGCCCAGTAGTGTGCTAAAGATGATACATTCACTATACGACTAGGAGAAGATTGTTTAATTTTGCCTAAAATGTTGCATATTGTTGAAACAGTAGTTATATATCTATATATTTATAAAGTTAATAGTTATATATCTATAGTCTTAGTTTTTATAGTGATTTTACTATAAAACTAAAACTATTCCATGAATTTATTTCTTTACTTGAATTAAAAAAACAAAAATAAATGAAAATTTATTTACCAAGTAAAATATTGGTGAATAAAAAAGGTCCAAAGTAGTTAGCTTGCATTAACGGATTTAATCCATCTTCAGTTATTTTACTTTTAACACTACTACCAGCACCAGCATTGTTCAATAAAATGTCTATTTTAGGTTCTTCTGAAAGAATTTCGTTAGCACATTTCCTCACAGAAGCAAAAGAAGTAAGGTCGAGATGTTTTATCTGGAAATTAATATTAATATATTATATGAAAATTAATTATTTTGATTTCAAATAGCCACGAGTCATTCAATATTTTTTAATTAACTGTGATATATTAAATGAAAAAATACTTTTATTTTAGAATTTCCAGATTCTTCAATTATTTCTTGTTTCGCTTTTTCAGCAGTTTTCATGTTTCGACATGCTAATATTAAACTTGCACCTCTTTTAGCAAAATCTTTAGCACATACTAGACCGATGCCTAAATTGATAATGTTAAGTTTTATTCACAAAAAAGGTTACGTTTGGTTCAAAACAAAGAACTATTATTACCTGAATTTGCTCCTGTAATAACTACTGTTTTACCATTAAGTCTTTCGTTTCCTTTATAAATTCCAGTAGTTAGCTTGTTGTATATTTTTAATAAAATAAATAATCCCAAAGCAATTAAAAAAAATGTTGAACAGGAACAACAAAAATACATCATGAAATTAATTTATTTCGTATTCCAAAAAATTATTGGAGAATTTGAAATAATTTGATGTACAAAACAACGTTTTCATAAAACGAACTATTGATAAATCGTTTTGGTTATCTGATTGTTATGAAATTAAAAACAGCCAAAGTCTTCATCTTATCTTTAACAGGGGCGTATTTTTACATATTAAAAATACATTTTAATGGTGATGATTCTAAAAAAATAAACTAAATTCTAAATCGTACACTTCTAGAACGAAAACTACATATTAGGAATGTCATTACCGGTAAACCAGCTTACCGATAAATGACACCAAAAAAAGTCGTAAATTTTTAACATCTACCGGTAAATAAAAATATTTTTTTTGTGTTTCGAATATTTTTAAAAGGTGTTGTGGTTTTTTTAGAAAACGTTTTTTGGAATTTTCGGAAGTCAATTTTAATAAGTGTAGGGTTTTTTTTTAGGAAAGTATTTTTGGTTTTACTATTTTTTCAGCTTTTCGTTACTTTTTCAATTTGATTTACCGGTAAACTGGTAAATCTTTTTTTTTTACCGGATTACCGGTAAAAAAAATTTTCGGTAAATCGGACATCCCTACTGTGATACATACTTCAATAACACATTGAATGTATAGCTGAAATTTTGCGATGCATAATTTTTTATTGGTGAAGTTTGGTGGTGAATTTAGTACCAGCCCTAATCAATGACCTTATATAAAATGATAAATAATCCAAATAAGTTAACGATATATGCCTAGAAACAAAGTTTATCAATTATTTTATAGTAAGAGTGTCTTTCAATTGATAATGTGAAATGTTGTCCAAAGTATAAGTGTAATTTTTTAAATATCAAAGTAGCAATCAGTTTTATCTGCAATTACATGTTTTATTCCAACTAAAGTTATTAAATTTTATTTTAAGAAGTTATGAGGTTTTATTTGGTTTTAATACTGCATAAATATTTAAATCTGAATTGAATCTTTTTACAATTTGCCATTACAGTATTACCTTATGACTTTTTATATATTATGCGTAAATTCTAATATTAATTTTAAGAAAAAATAGTAAGATATCTGAGATTTAAATACAATTTTAATATAATTTTAATATAATATTTTTCGTGATGAAAACAAATTTTACTAAGTTTTTTTCCGCTTAAAGTTTTTAATTTAAATGCAATATTTAATTGTTAAGTAAAAAAAGATAAGCCACACCTCAAGATATTTAATATCAATTGAACATATATGAAATTTATTATTTATATACTGATTATATACTCTTATCTGAAATTCTGGTTAAATTTGTAATTTTTAATTCAACAGCTATTTCTGAAAGATTCCACAATTTTTCACAAGTTTCAATGTTATGAGTTATAGCAGGGGGTAATGAAATTTGACAATCTTCGAAATAATTTCCAGTGCTGTGTTCCACATCAGATGATGTGCAGAGATAAATTGATGTTTGAGCTCCTTCTTCAACATTCTAAAATTAAATTAATTCAAAAGATTATTTTTTGTTTTTCAATTCATTCACATTATGAATTTGTCTTATTTCACCTTAAAAAAAATTTGTGTAAACTTTTCCCAAAGAAATTGAGAAAACAAGGGTAATGTTCGAACTATTCCAGAAAAAAATATACCTGGATGTAAACAGTTCGCTGTAACACCTAGTAAAATATCAGTTTGTAACAGACATTGCAAAAAATAAAATACAAGTTTATCTTACAATTAGGGGAATTTAAAATCTACCTGATTCCTTTAATCTTCTTGCTAGTTCAAAAGTGAAACAAGTAACAGCTAGTTTAGCATTGGAATACAGAAGCCACTCATTAGTTGTATTTAATTTCCCAAAATTTTCAAAATTCAATCTTCCGAACTTTTGCGAAATTGATGTTACGTTGACTATACGACTTGGAGATGATTTTTTTATTGTTTCTATATAGTATTTATTATGATATAAAACAAGATCGTAATTTTGTAATATGAAAAGAAAAATATAAATACGATACCTAACAAAAGGTTTGTTAGCAAAAATGGACCGAAATAATTAATTTGTGTAACGGCATCCAGATTGTCTATCGTTTTAAATATTCCAATTTTTACAGCACCAGCGTTGTTCAATAAAATATGAATGTAAGGCTCCTCGTTGAGAATTTCATTAGCACATCTCCGAACTGTTTTAAAGTCAGTAAAATCAATATATTTCACCTGAAAAGAATCAATGTCATAGAAAAGCAAAGTAAATATCTCAAATATGATAAAAATATGAATCATGGAAAATATATATTTTTCGATCGACTGGAACATTTTTTTTAATTACGAGGTCATAAAATCGTGTAATGGTTTAATATGTAAACCAGTTAGTATGGCTTTGATTTCAATGGCACTGTTTAATACGTTATGGAATTTCAAAATAGAGCGGATGGGTTTCACGTTTTGAATAAAATCAGTAAAAAAAGGTTGCAAACTCGCAATTCACAATTGTTAGCTATCAGAATTTTGAATCATTGTGCAATATTGACTTATAGCAATTATGATTTTATGAGTGGAAATGTACTACTGTAACCAAACCGTAACAAGAGTTTTATTTCTGAAATAAAATGTATTATATTCACCCACTCTCCGATTTACGTGGTAAATATATAATAATATGTTCCGCGTAAAAGGGAACCGTGTAAAAAAGATTATAGGCCCGTACAAAAAAAAAATGAAACAGGTTTCAAAGTAAACACAAGTACATTAAATCCATAATAAATAGGGAGATTGGTTCGGGAAAATACGCGTAAAACAGGCCTAAAATATGTAAATATGTAAAAAAAAAAAACGATAAAAAGTGTATATGAATTTATTTAGTAAAATTAACGTTAACAGATTCAAAATACGTTTTTAAAAAACTATTTTACTTGACGACGTCAAAGTGAAGCTGCGTAAATCGGGACATGGGTGTATACATTTTTTCAGTTATCCTATTTATTTAATCCTCGTTATTTATTTTCAATGAGAAAAAAAACTTTGTGCTTGATATCCTTATTCTTTTTTCCTAACCGATTTTGCAAACGCGTGTTGAAACCTTTACGATTTTACGTAAGCCTTGTATTTTTTGTATGCATTGCAAGTAGAGATTAAAGTTAAAACTGTACAAAAAAAACCTCTTCGATTGCGACGACGAAAAAACAGTACGCTAACATCGAATTCTATTTGAAATTAATAGACTGAAATATATGAAAAATAAATAATATTAAGTGTAATCAATTATGTGCCTTTTTATAAGTAAAAATCTATATTATTGAAAACGATGTTAAATTTTCTACAATTCAATAGTTGAAGAATCAAAATTATAACTGACGGAACAGAAGTACAGAACAGAATTATTTCTGTTACTTTTAATATTATTGCTTTATTCGAAAATTAAAAATATTTTGCGTAATTTGGATATCTAAGAGTGAAAAATTCAACGTTTGTACTTTTCTATATACTATTAAGGGTTACACTGCCTTCAGATTTTGAAAAAAAAAACCATTTTTTTGCTAGATAAAATGTTTATACTTTTACGAATATTTTAAATTTTTAACTATTTCAAAATTCAAATCATTTTTGACGTTATATCAGTCAGAAGTGAGTGCGTCAGAGAGTCTGACGTAGACGCAGACGCCGCACTGTTTTTTCTTTTACGTTTTTCTCAAAACTACATTTTTCCAAAGGGTGTACACGATATCTCAAAGTCTATTTACCCAATTTTGTTATAATTTATAACATAAATTCTTTAAAATATTATCTAAGGGACAGCTGGGTATTATTTTGATCGGGTGCCATGTTCATGTGTTACAATTTTTTTTATCTTAAAATATCGAAAAATGTTGCGTTTTTTCAAATATCTATCATTTATACAAAAAAAAAATTCTCGCTGTGACACATTAGCTATTACCTTTCTAAACAAGATAAAATAGACTGATAGAGAAAATAAGCACCCTATCAGTAAGGATTTTCAAAAGAGAGTTCTACTTAATCGCTCATATCTCCGCCATTTTTTTTATTCGTTATTATATCAAATTATTGATAAAACTACCATGTATATATGAAAAATAAAAATTATTTTATATACTTAATAGCTGCGAAAAAAACAATTTTATTATTTATATAAAAATAAATCACTATTTTCCTTTTGTTCTTAACATTCTATGTAGACAAAATCTAGCATCATGTCAAAGGTGTACTTAAGAAGCTTAACTTTAAAATTAATTAAAGAACGATCATTTTTTCGAAGACAATTTTAAAACCAGGATCTCAAAAGAAGGATGTTGGTTAACTTATGAGTAGTAAATATAAATTTCTAGCATGCGTTTGATAAAGCGTATTTCGAGAAGAGAATCATTATTTCAATAGTTTCCTTAACCCCTAATAAAACTATATGTTTTCATTGATAATAGATCATTCAAACAACCCGTTTCGCCTGCTTGTCGTTTGTATAGTTTTGGACACGTTAAATAAATAAATTAATTAATTACTATAAAACAAACAAATATACTAACTTTCACGTTATTATTTCCGCTTTCAGAAGTTACAATTTCTTTAGCTTTTTTTCCTATCTCTAAGTCACACGATAACATAATTACTTTTCCACCCCTCTTGGCAAAATCTTTAGCACAAAAAAGTCCTATTCCTACAATAAAAATGTTATTTGAACGATCGATCAAAAAGATTTTATATTTATAGTTTACCTGAATCAGCTCCAGTTATAACTATTGTTTTTCCATCAAGTCTGTTGTTTCCTTTGTATATTCCGAATTTCGATTTTATGTGTTGTCTCAAAATAATTAAAAGAAGTACAATAATTGCAATAAAAAACATTTTTAATGAAAAAAGTTCTAATGACGTTAATGATGTTTAGTTAAATGAAACTAACTGACTGTTAATCGATGAGTACAAACATTATATTTTAAATGAATTAAAAAAAAAATGCTAATTTTTTTCAATATTGACCTTGAAATACTAATGATTTTTTTTATAATGGGTTAGAAATAATTAAACGAAAGTTTTTGTTTAGTATGTGTTCAGTTGCGCCTGAGAGAGGTTCATTTCAACGCGCGCTCAATATTTTTATTTGGAATTTTCAAAGGTATCCTTCTTTCTTATTTTGTAAAATATTTGCTTGTTTGCATTTCGTTTTAATTTTTTTTTCTTTGAAACCAGACGGAGACGAAACATGATATATACTTAATTTTCTATACGAGAAACTGAAGAAAAACAACGTGCATTGCTCAATCGGCACGGCGAGATATAATATTATTGCACAATAACGCACGCCACATAAAGCATCGATGACAGTTGATAAATTATCTTCTTTGCAATATGAAAATTTAAATCCTCCATATTTATCAGACATTTCACCGTCAGATTGTTACCTTTTTCGCAATTTTGAGTAATTTTTATGAGAAAAAAATATAATACCCAAAACGATGTTATAAAGGACTTTGAAATATTTATCAATTCCAAAATAAAGATTTTTTTAGAAAAGGCGTTGGCCGAATTGCCCAATGGTAGGGAGTCATAGATACCAACGGATATTTTTTGATTCAATATAATAAATAATGTGGAAATGTGAAATGTTGTTTTTTTATTTTTATTCAGCTGTTTTCAACCCTACATTATACATATATAGGAAGTTGTATATTTTACAAATCAAGGAATTTTTGAGAGGTGCAATAAAACGAAAAATGCAATACACAATGTTTATTTAATAAAAAAATAATTGCTTCCACAAGAAGGGTTTCAATAATGGAATGATATCTATAAATTTCGCACCTCAAAGGCCAAACAAAATCAGACAATATAAAATTTAAATCTATATTTTATAAAAATCACTTCATAATCTTTATCATGTTCTGTATTAAATTTATCATGGCTATTCTTATTTGATAACAGCACATTGATTGTTCACCATAATTTGCATTTTTACCAAAATAGGTTCATTTTGTTTTTTTTTTAAATTTTTTTACATATAGTCACCATTCGCTTACATATTTATTGTTACTCTCGGCATTCCCTTTATTGAGGAATACTGTAATAATTATTTAAAATACATCAGCCTATATTTTTCATTCATAAGACCGACATTAAGTAACCAGATATATTTAAACAGTTAACTGAGATCAAACTATGGGTCACATGAGATGTGACTATTCAACGCGAGGGTTTTACAAGCAGTTATAATAAAGGATTACTGATACGGATTGTAGTGTCCCTCGCTTGATCCAAGTGCTATGACATACCAGAAGATGGATCATCACCATCTGATCGTAAAACTTCACGTTGATCTCTCAGGAAACCGTTAAATCTGACGACTTCTTCTTCAATAGGTATGTTTGATGGAAAAAGATTTGAATTTTGTGATTTTTCTTCAACGACTACCTCTTTTTCAACTTCATTATTTAGATAGTCAGCATCGATTGTTTTTGGATTAAAAGTTGGATCTTCTTCCTTTAAAAATGTATCTATTTGATAATTTTGTTCTGTTTGAGTGGTAGAATCTTTAGCAAGACGTTGTAAAACAATTGCAAGATGTCGTCGAATATAGCCTTCTCTAGGGGCTAAATGTGCTGCCCTCCTAAGACAACGGGCAGCAGTGGCAAGGCGACCTCGTTCTACTAATACCACGCATAGATTATGAAGTCCTTGCACATTGTCAGGTTCAAGTTGTAAAATACGGCGATAACACTGAAAAGAAAAAAATATAATAAATGTTGAAAAAAAAAACAAAAAGAATCATTTTTAATATTCATGCACAAATATAAGTAAAATATACATTTTCAGCAGCATCCAAATCTTTGATAGAATTGATGTATATGTCCCCGAGTAAAATAAGACCTTTTACATGGTCAGGATGGCGTCGAACTAAATGATTCAAAAATGGTGCTGCTTCAAGTGGCCTGCGCTGATCAGCTAACAATAAGGCCAAATTGAATAGAGCAGATCGAAAATCACTTTTGAGGTGCACTGCTGATCGGAACCATCTTTCAGCACCAACTGCATCACCTTCGTCCATGCTTAACATACCGAGATTAAAATGAACTCGTTCATTGGTTCCTAAAAAAGGGTATATTAGATATGAAAATATTGTAACTAAAAAAGTAGCTTGTTTTTAAATCAATTTACCATCTTTTTCTAAAAGTTTAAGTAATCTTTCACGTGCTACTTTTCTCAATTCGACTCTACCCAATTCTTGTAATAAAATAGCAGAATTTAGTAAGGCTTGTTCATGGTCAGGATCAAATTCCAAAGCTTTATCTAAATATGCCAAGGCTTGGGAAGCTTTTCCTTGTTCTAAAAATACAACACCCAACTAAAATAAAAATAAACAAGTTAGAACAGTGAAAGTAATTTTAAGTGAGATGTAATAAATCATCATACATTATAATAAATATCTGGATTGTTACTATCATATAAAAGAGCTCTTTCATATACTTCTTGTGCTTCTTTTGTACGGTTAAGTTTTATTAAAATATCTCCTCTATTAATATATGCTTGTGTGTAATCAGCTCTCATACTAATAGCTTGCCTATATAATAAATCTGCTTCTTCTAATCTAGTCATATTGCGAGAGATCAGATTTGCGAGATTTAAAAATACATTTAAATGATTTGGTGCTATTCTTGCTTGGTATGATTCTCCTGGCTTGGCTTTAGGAAGTAAAGATTTTGCCCTAAGATAGGCTTCTTCTGCTTCTTTAAACATTTGAAGATGATTGTATGTTCTTCCAACATTAATGTGGGCTCCTACATCATCTTGTTGCACATTGACAGCTTTATGGAAATATTGAAGAGCCTCTGAATATTTTCCTTCAGCTTCAAGTGCATGGCCAACATTATTAAACAATTTGGCATTACGTTGGTTAACTCTGAGACCAGACATAAAGATGGTATATTCTGATTCCCAATCCCAGTTTCTCATATATGTTTTCGCACCATGGAATAATAATAATACACTAATACATATCCATGCAAACTTTTTACTCTTCTTTTCTGCGAGCAATTGACTTCCATAGGCTACTAGCATACAAAATCCCATTGATGGCATATATAAAACTCTTTCTGCGACGACAAATCCAACTGGGAAAAATAAATTTGATGCTGGTAAAAATGGAAAAATTAATAGGGCCAGACTCTGTAAAGTAAAAGGAAAAAATTTACTTGAATATTTGGAAAACTTTATGTATTTTTATATATAAGGCGAAGCCTCACCATCAAAATAACTGTGGCATGGTGTCTAGACGAGGTTCGGAAGGCACACACTAAAAGAACTAGTATAATTGAGTGGGCAAAAACAGTAGAAAGATTTCTTATATCTAGCCAATTCTCAACTAATGGAATAGTGCCCATAGTCCAGTCACAACAAAGCTCACTTGGTAGAGCTAGAAGCCAAAGATTAACAGACGCTAAATAATTATAAGTGAGTTGTCTAGTAGGTGTTGGTGCCACAGATGCAGGATTATCAAATCTGAAAAACAAATATTAAAGTATATTACCTTCATCCATTGATTTGGTATAAATTTATATTTTTACAAACAAACCTAGTGAAAACGGGAAGTTGTGCCCCCATTATATGAAGACGAGCCAACAAAAGACAAAGAGTTGCTGCTCCTAAAGCGGCTAGTCTACGTCCAGCTTCACCAGCTGATCCAGCTTTTCCTCCAGCTAGTCCTCTGACAGCACCACCCATTTCAGATATTCTGACCTGGAAAATAGATAAAAATAAATATAGACACTTTAAATAAATCAGAATTTAATTTATATATCAAAAAATACCTTTTGTGCAACAAATAACTCATAGACAGCACATATACCAGTCACGGTTATGCCTTGTTCTTTGCACAACATTGCAGCTGCTACACACACCACAGTCAAGCTTAGATGTTTCCAACCTGTGAAGATTTCATATAAATCAGTTTAACAATAAAGTAAAATAAAAAAAGTTGCATACTTTCAGAAAGTCAAAGATAAAATTGAAAAAAAATCCAGTACTTAAAAGAAAAGAGAAACATTAAGCTCCGAATATATGTACACTTAGGGGATAAAATTTCGAAAAATTTCCAAAAAGGAATTAATCACTTAGGCTTCTTAACGCCTCATTTGATATTGCTGCCAAGACATATAAGGGGTGTGTACCCGTCATTAAATTTATCGACTTCGTGTATATCTTTGTGCCCCGTACACACTGTTGTATATAACGATATCGAAAGCTGGAACGAGTGTTTACGACCGCGCAGAGAAATGGATTTGCAAATCGATTTCACTGGGTATGTGTTGTGTGTGTATGGTGTGCGAGGTTGAAATTACGTTCTACATAAGTTTTGATTAATTAAAGTGTAAACGATGTGATATTATTATAATAGTTTGTTTGTGGAAAACTATAACCTGGCAATGGTTGGTCGTGTGATAAAGCGACAGTGGACTCTCAATATGATTGTCGAAATTAGTTGTGAAATTATTATTTTTCAAATAAGTGGTTCAGAGAGAAGTGTTTTATTTTTATTTTATAGGGAAACATTTGTTCAAAATGTATAATAAAAAGAAATTCGCTCTAAAATGAATACAAATATTTTTTTGGTTTAATTTTATTTAATTATTTTCTGTCAAGTTTATTATCGAGAAATAGATATCTGTTCGCCATCCTTCTTTCGGGTCCTTAAAAATCTCGTAAATTCTTTGTGGACGCTTTCATTATCATAATGATAATTTTACATTGGTTACCATTGAACTTTCATTGTTTTCAGATAACCTATTGAACGGCGATGGATATGTCATGGCGAAAAATTTCTATTGCAACATCGAGCATGAGTTTCATTTGTGTCGAACGAAAAATAAAAATAAAATAAAGCGAATAAATGTGTTAGGTTACAATCAGTGAGATCTGTAGACGGATACGATAAGTCTGAGACGGATTTCAGTACCCAAACTTTTTGAGACCTACCATTACATTGCCGGGAAAAGCGTCCGAGCTTTCGATACCCTTATACGAGTTGCATTTGAGAGAACACATCGAATTTCTCACCGACGCAAAATATTTTTTATTTCCCATTCTCACCGAACTAAACATTGATACGCATTTCAAAGTTCACGCAGACGTTACCACACCGCAAACATACACCCTCATACACGCGAACGTATTCATCGATATCGGTGATTTGTATGAATTCTGGCAAAGCAGCGACATTGATTGATTCGATCCCATTCACCGCCGCTAAAGAGGTACGAGTTTGTGTATATTTATTTATGTGTCGAAGAACCGCACCCGATCCACGCCATGTACGACCTCAAGGCATTTTCCGAGGCGAGAATTCCGAGAATTAATACGCACGAGCATAACACGGAACGGCGGGGAAGTGGAGTATCGCTGAATCGAAATTGTTGTAGAATAGGATGTGCTTTGCAGTGGAACGGATGTTGTAAATGTGGGTGATGGTTGGGATTTTAATAAAATGATTGTTTCGAATTAGTTAATATTCAAATAAATTTTGTTTATAGCAGGTATTGGCAAACTGTGGCCCGATGTCTGTTTTCGATTCGGTCCATGGGTCAATATTGTTTTTACATGAAAAAATTAAAATCAAATAAAAAAAAAAAAATAGAATCAATTTAGAAATTCTTATCGTTAAAAAAAGCAGTAAATATATAATCTTAAAGTATTGTCAAATTATAGTTACACAAGCGTTTTTCAGGTTTTGATACAAATGCAAAAAAAAAATCTATTTAACCGTAAAATAGAAGAGCTTCTGTCAGACCCTCAATTGGAAGTGGAAGTGTTTTTCAAAATGATTTGTTTTAGAAAATTTTACATGATAGTATAGACTTAATAAAAAACGAAAAAAATTGTCTGCTGTGCTATACGTTAATATATTTTTTTTTTTATATTACTTGGATATAAAAATATTTTTTTTAAGCAAGCACTTGAATTTTCAAATAAGTATTTTGAGATTGATCTGTTTTGAATTTTTAAAATTTTGAGCCCGTATATTTGTCGCTCTTTGAGTAGAATTACGCATATAAATATCTTTGAGTTTGTTATTCGGCCCGCCGAGTCTAAAATTATTACGAAACGGCCTTTTTCAAAAAAAGTTTGCCGACCCCATACTACCATACTATTAAGTTTATAGTATGGAAGTAACGACCTTCTTGATTTGTACGTTTATTTGGAAGTGCGTTGTATTATAGGAAGTTATAAATGGATCTGATGATTTTTATTTAAATATCATTACGTAAACATATTGAATCATGTATTCAGATCGTTTTGTATAATATATACAATGGATTTGAGTGATGACCTTCTAGATTTGTACATGGTTAAAATTTATTAATACACCAACATTCGCGCTTAGCACTAAATATCAATATCCAAAAATAATTTAAATATTAAACCTATGATTTCGGAACATAAAAATTATACAACTCATCAAAAAAAAAAAACACCTCACCTTGGCGCTCGAAGGAAATTCGTCACGCACTAACAATCAACACGAATAATCACTTTTATTACACAAAAATGTAAACGAACACCATTCAATTCAACATCCACAATCCATTCCAACCTCAAAACTCGGCTACGTAACGCGCATAAACACACAGCTCCCCAAACGGAGCCTACGCTGCATAGACGCGAAAACCTCAACGCCACACCGTCGAGGTAAAAGTAATTTAATTATACGCCCTTTTGTCCGAGGACTCCCCCGAATTACCAGCCGGGACCGGGACCGGGGTTTTCGGGATGCCCGAGTCCGGCCAGGACCGGGGTTCGGGTTTTGCTAAATGAATTTTCGCGATCGGCGCGAAAGCCTTCGTCGGACGGCGGGTTTTCAATGGTGGCCGAGGTCATTGTTTTGCTGGCGACCGATGCCACGGGTGTGTGTATGTTAATGCCAGAGGTGGGACAATGCGAAAGGGAATACGTCAGAGGACGAAATTAATTGGGACGTTTGTTTGCGATTAGGTGTTTGTGCGCATGGGAGTGGTGGTTTTTTTGGTGTGGGGTCGGTCTGAATTTGAAATGGATGTGACTCATTAGCGGTTTCATTGATGGTATCCTGCGAATCGTCGCTGTGATTATTTGGCAATTGAATATGTCCGGAAGACGAGTAGCAACAAGCGTATAAAACTAATTTATTTGAATTTGATGTGATTTAAGAGTTGACAACGTGAATGTAAACATATTAATGTCATCCTCATATTCATTTATACATAGTGTCTATTGTAGTGTCTTTCCTATGTAATATTAAAGGAAGTTTGGACACGCTTCCTTATCGCATGTGTGTAATAAAGGAAAGGTAACTTTAGAGATGGAACCAGAAACCATATCTTGTTGAGTGGTTTCCGAATAAAGATATACATAATTATCCATTTAATTGCCGATTGTACGAATTGTCGCTTACATCTTGTAATACGTGTATTCAAAACGACCAAACAAAAAAATAATTACCATACGTTTGATTCATTATCATAAGTAGCTTATATTTCTGTGGTCAACTCAAAACCGGACAGGGGTTTAATTTTTAAGATAATAGGTATTACAGATTATTTTTTTCAGTTTTCTGTTGAGTCAATACTCAAGATTTAGATTACAAAAAAAAAATTGTATTCAACAACACACCGCAAGACGCAACATCTCAATAACTTCCCAACGAAACTATTACGAAAATCGTCAAGAAAACTCGAAGCACCGACCGATAAACACGCGGACATCGAAACCAGAAAATGCGAAACGAGGCAACGAAATTGCGGACAACATTTCCTGAGACAAAGGGCGTCTGCAGACAACAAGCACAATAACGGGGCGCCTCGAAAGCCTCCCACATAACTTTAGCGCGCGGCGTTTGTCTGCGTTATGTCTCCATTTGTCATAATTGCCGTGATATATTATTTGCTGTCGGCAAAGATGCGGTATTTTTAGTTTTCGAGCGAAAATTCAACCGTCGCGAATAATTGGCGAGTTCGCGTTTTGTGCCGCGTCAAGTTTCGCGGCGTGATGAATGGAATGTGTGTGATAGAAATGCGAGTTGTTAATTGGTCGTTATTGAGGGTTCGGTTGTGCTTTTGAAGCGAATTCGTAAGATATTAATTGGAGCAAGAAGCAGAATGATGTCTTGTTCAAGAATATATAAAGAAATGGGTATCGAAAAAAAGGGTTTCGAGTTGTTTCAAACTTCTTGTATTATATGTAGATCGCATCGGGGGATGAGCAAAATATGCACATATAAAGTATGCACGTTCTTTGAATTGATAATGTATGAAAGGTCACCGGGAGTCATTGAATTAACATTATTGCCGAAGTTATCAAAGCAATGAAAAGATCCGCCGGCTGTGTACCCATGGCATTATTTACAAAGCAAACAATTCTTATTTACAAATTACTTTATTATGTACGCAACGGGAGAGATTAAATGGGGAGGCGTATCGAGATAAATCTCGGTAGGGCGCCTCCGGATCGAGTGGAAAAAAAGGATTTCAAGGACCTCTAGGATCGATCGGGGTATATTTAAAAGCATTATGTGAAATAGAGGCAAGTACAAATCGATTACAATAAAAGGTTGAAAGCTTTCCCGAAGATTACGCCTCTGCACTAAGAGAGCGAAACATTTTCATTAATGCACGTGTAACCGAACAAAGGATTGGAGTATATAAAAAAAATGATACACAAACAAGTTGCAATTCCATTTTCTCGCACAAGATTTTCGGTATCCCATTGCGATTATAATTTTGAGAGAATATATTGGGTGCTGCGCAAGCGTGCGAAAAAGTATAAACAAAAAGGACGAGAATTTTATCGGGCAATATTATGAGTTCGTCGACGAGAAGCTTTTTACAGAATCAATACTCAAAAGAAGGACGCGTCAGAAGGCTGTTCGTAAAAGATAAACTGAATATTTTAGATTTTCCCCGGGACACAAGATACTTTCGGGTCGAGAAAGCCGGCGTTATTTTGCCAATTCGACAAAGTTTTAATGACGGAATTCGATACGAACTAATTTATATATATAAAAATAAATTGAAAAGGTCTCTTTATTCGCGCAGAAACGTCGATTTCGCTCAAATTCAATACGCATAAAACGAGCACGTACGAAAATCCCATTTTCATAAAAAAAAGAGAAATCGCGTAATCGAAGTTGGCCTTTTTCGCAAAACCCGAGCGCGTATGGGAAAATGTTTTCTTTTTTTTTTACACGAAACGTTTAAAATATCTGTCCATAAAATTTCGAAATCGATTAACTAAATGAAAAATCGCAACAAACAGGTCTTACAACGAAAATTTAAATACAAATAAAACAATACAAAGTTTATTGAATAATCTGAAAACTGATCAAGCATTCGAAAAATATTTCCATCAAATATTGTTTATGAGATTTTTATCACGAGCTACATATATGATCTATAGACGAAATATAAAAGCGGGAAAGAGCTACATTGTTATTCTCTCGGTTGATCAATCCCACGGGAGAGAAAAGCTAGTGTGGAGAATAAGGAGCAAGTAAGAACTGAAACAAAGGGTCCTCGAGAGGGAATGAGCAAATCGAGGAGTTAACTAGAAGAACACGTGACCACGTGAAATCCAAGCGAGATTTTTTCTCACCTACCATCTCTAAACCCGGACACTTTATTGACCCACATACTATCTGGGTATTGTACATTTTTCGGATACGATTTCATCCGGTATCGAATTGAATGTGACGAAGGATTTGTGTAAAAGGAAAGCTGTAAGGGAAACGCGTGTAAATTTGTATTATTGTATAATACATGCGTTGTATAACATGAGACCTTGGCGTATGAATTATAATCTAGACGTTCTGGTTTGAGCGTTTGATACTGGATTGTACAAACAAAGTAAATTGAGTTAAATCCTATACAAATATTACGCGCGGGCAATGGGCGTCGTAGTGTAATAATACATTGTCGAAACGTGAACACAAACGCGTATCAGAAAATAAATAAACTTTCTTCGAAACATGACATTCATGAAAAGAAACACGTTTTCATAATAAGCGTGTCGTTTTGACAAGTGTGGAAAAAGTAAACATGATTTCTTTATGATATATTTCGATTTAATAAAATGTATCAAACTGATAGGATGTCCGTTGAAAATAAGAATTTTCGAAGCTGAAAAAATAACAAACATGTTTTGACATATGTCAACAATAAATTATTTTCATATAACATTTCTTAACATAGCAGTGCACGATAAGGAAAATTTCATTTTTCCTTTTTTTTAGGATGTTGCAAAAAATATTAAAAAATTTGGCTAAGATTCTCTAGATCTAGATACTCATAGGATTCGGACTAGAAACTCCTCAATCTACCCCTGAATATATTTAAATATCACGCTCTATTCCACTCAAATTCCACAAAATCATAAGTGAAATATCACAAAACAACATCAACACGACCTTGATCCAATCCCAACATCTTTTTACAGAATTCATAACGGTCACGTCCAAAACGAAACACAACTAACTGTCTTCCACACTCGCCCGAAGGTGGCGATCGAAAAGGTGGAAGACGGCGTGTTGTCGGCAACAACAAAACATAACGGAAATTGGATATTGATTTTGAAGAGCTTCCTTCAGGTGACGAGTCAATTTATCTGCGGAGCGGCCGCGCGACAAGTGGATGGCGAAATTTTGCGAAAAACGCCATCCCACACCGTCTTCGGGACGCGAAAGAAACGCGTTTTCATTTTCGATTACGGCGCGAAGGGACAGAAAGCGTAATTTCGAGAGGGTGTGAGAGGACCTCGAAGTATACGTACCGGTAACTCTTCTCTTCTTCGCCGCTTTCGAGTATGAGATGAGTGCCGCCAAGAAGAACACCGAGGAAAGCATCTCGGCTCGTCCCACCACTCCTGTCACCTGGAACAAAACGAAACGGGAACGATTTAGATTTGTTTGGTGAGGAATCGGATCGTTGTCCGACCTGGATGAATGTGTCCTTTGGCGCAACGGTCGTTTCGCCGTTGAGTTGATTGCGGTTGTAATTGGGTTTTTTGAGTAATTTTATTTAAATTGTAAATCTGGAAGTAATATGTCGCAGTCCAAGTATTATATATTTCAGTCCTTGTATATTTGGTTCAGTCATAAAAAAATTTTTTTTTGGGGTTGAGTTGGGTTGGGTCAAATATATATGGCAAAATATATTGGATCAAATATACATGGTTTGCAACATACACATATTAAGTTTTTCCAAAATTGTGAAACAATGGTTGTTTTGTGAAAAAAATGTTAAAATTAAGACGATACTAGAATGGATTTTTAATACTCAAAGTATTCAAGATCAATGTGATTCATAAATATTTAAAGACTTGCGAAATTGTCATGTTATACATGTATTTTATCGCGTTTGAAAAAGGCAACGAGAAGCATCCCAAGTGTAAACTTTTACAGTACAATTAGCTAGTCGATCTCTTGTACTGAATTACAAACACAATACAATAGAAAAAATAAATAAACGGTTAACCATCGGCATTGTCGGAATTCGGCAAATTCACGAGCGGATCTCCCTTGTTTTTCCCCAAAGACGCACACACGCGTTTACGTCCCATTTTATTATTTTATTTTATTTTATGTGCGTCGGTTAACATTCGTCTAAGGATGCATGAAAAACGCGCGTTTCTCGCACAAATAAATCGAATCGCGAAACGGGCGCCGATAAAACGCCGACGGGGGTCCTTATCGCAGCGAAAACACACACACAAAAGGACAACAACCGGAGCCGGAGAAAAATTATCGGGAGCAAATCGCGCAGAAGGAGCGAGGAAACTTCTTGAGCGTTAAGTATACAATCGAAAACTACCCGGCGAAATAGCGATACTTCTCCCTTGCCGGGGTGTAGAACGCGGACGTTTGTTTGTTGCAGAAACAACGGGTTTTCCTTTTCTCGGGGATTTCTCAGCGAGGAGCGACTGTGTGGAAAATGATGCGGCCCAATGAGGGAAATTCCGAGCAATAACTGGAAAAGGCTAATATAATGGAGCCGTTGGAGTTCACTGAATGGAAGGTGGGCTGGGAAAAGGCCAGCTCCTATCTTCTATAATACTTTCGGCGTACAAAAGTCGTACGGAAAACCTCCCGGTAATTACTCGAGTCTGTAGAAATTCGGATTTGGAAAATTTCCACCAAAGAAAACCTTTGTGTGATTGTTATGACTCATTTTTACATTTGAATTAATATAAATCTTGACAATTAGTTCGTAGAAATAATAAAAACAAAATGCGATATATAAACCAAATTTAAAATTATGTGAAAAAATAGATTACTCTTTACAAACGTAAATATAAACACGCACGATTTACAAAATGAAGTACTTTTTCAACGTCAACGTACTACCAATACGGTTTTCTCGCATTAAAGACGGCAAACAAACAGCTAAAGATTATTTTCTCTCCCTAACTTCTTATTATTATATATTTTTTTCCCCGAGCCAGCGTTCCGACGTGCGAAATCCGTTTTACTTTTTTGCGACGTCACCCACGTAACGACACCGAAAAAGCCGCCCGCCGCGGAACAAAAAAAATAAATAAACGCGCATTTATAGTAATAAAGCGGGGGTCCGCCTAATGGCAAAATTAGGCCAACGAAAGCGGAACGTATGTTTTAATTCGCGCATTAAATCGACTTCATAAAAGTGACAAAAAAGGGGGGGGAACGGGCGAAAATTACGCGCGCGCTAACAGTGGCGGGCCGCGAATTCCGCGCGCTCGAATTAAAAAATTGTTACAACAATTAAATAAAGCTCCTTCGGGGTCGTCGGCGAAGGGCCCGTGCGGAAAATTCCCGCCGTTTTCCAGCTTTAATTGCCGGCGAGTGAATGCGGTGTTGGGTGGCCACGGGGTGAATGTACCGACGTCGAACTGAGCCGGATAAGTACCTGGCGTCCCGTCGGGATTCTCAACATGTCGGAGATTGCCGGGTCGTGTTTTATTTGTGTGCAAAGATCGGTATGATTTCGAAGATTTTTCGATAAAAAATGATTTCGAGACGATATGCCAGATCGAAAGGTGCGCCGTGTGATGGATGTGTGTGAATGTTTTGTTTCATCGTTTATATTATGCACTTGGTAAATATATTTTTTTATTATAATAACACTATTGATTAGTTATCGATTAGGTATCGAAAGTGCACTTTCGTGGCCGATGACAAAAATATGTGTCATAAATTTTTTTTTGCACAGATAGCCGATGACACTGTCCCAAAATTAACGCAAGATTTTGTAAACCAACATCTCGCGTTAATTTGTATCATCGGCTATCAGTGCAAAAAAAATTATGACACGTATTTGTGTCATCAGCCAAAAAAGTGTAGATTGCAATAATCAATAAACAGTATGAAAAGAAAGATTAAAAAGTTCATACATTAGATTCATCTATAACTCAAAATTAGTATTATATTTATGATAATGAATAAATTAACTAAGTATGCGATTTAGTTAATAAATAAAGAAAATGATACAATTTGAGAATCTTTGAAAATACACAATGTAAACGGAGGAAAACCCTTGCTTTTCCTCTATAACATTCCTCGTGTGATAATCCTTGCGGTTACGACGCAACGCACAAGCGGGGTTTCAGAAATTCCAACACGTGGGGCTTTCAAAAAAAATAAAAACAACAGCAAAAAATTCCCACTGAATCAAGAATAAAATTTCAATTAGAACCATCGTATTTTTTTCAAGTAAACAAGACCGAGCGAAGTCGAGCGCCCTACACGCGCGTATATCATCCGGGATTCTCCGGTGTAAGCGATTTAATTAGGTCATCAAACTTGCTTGTTAAGGGACTCCCGGGATGTGTGTGGGTGTACTACGTGCATCATGTTTGTAATTCCATCACACGAGCATTGCAACCCGGTCATAATCCTGGATAATTTATGCCGGATCGCGTTCTCGCCCTATTGGCCATATAGTACCGTTGATCGGAATTTGAAAAATTATGATGGATCGATTGTGTGGTGATTTTGAGGAAAAAATGATGTTTCAATGTAGATAGTTGGATTTGAGTGTCGTTTGAAGTACGAGTTTTGTGCGCGAAGTGAATAATGTATGTAATAATGTTTGGTTCGTAATGGAACATTCAAATTATTGATTAAATAATATATACAATAGCCAATATGGTAACGAGTTTTTTTTCAATTGATCATGTATGAGTATTATCTATATGTATCAAAATGGATGTTAGTTTGTATATTTGATGCCGTTTCACTCCAACACCGTTCGACTGATCGCCACAAAAATTGGCATATATATGTATTTTTTTGTCGAGAATGTTGTATCATTCAAATCATTTTGCAACTTGATCTGGCGATAATTTAAGATGAAAAAAAAAATCAGTACTAAGAGTCGAAAATCTCACGTTTGTTGAATTTAGTTTCATTGGTGACGCAGTTCATAAAATCATATCTATCAGTCAAAGTACTCGACGATCTGCTGTTATGCTTTGGTTTTAATGAATTTAAATTAAAAAAAATAATTTGATTATAAATTTAAGTCCCGAGCAACGCCGGGTACTATTCGCTAGTATTATATAAAAAAAGTATTTCATGTTTGAACGATGAGCTTTATAAAAAACACGATTTAGTTAAAGTTTTTACATAAATTTGCAAGTATAATTATCTGGAAAACATTAAAAATACGATTCAGGTTAAATATTTTCGTCGAAGAATATCGGGCATTAATTTTGTTCAGATTTTAATTCGGAATGTTCTGATTAGACAGAATGTAGGTCGAAATGCGTTCACTTTTGCGTGCTATCGCAGGGAATTTATCAAAAGATTTCACGGCGAAAAAAAAGAAAAGAAATAGTTAATTTTACAAATGTACTTCGAAAGGAATCTTTTTTTTCATCTTTTTTTCCATCCCATTCTTCCTTTTATCTTTCTCTTTATTGTTTTCTTGTGATCACAGCAGAAAGAATCTCGTGACGCTTTTGACGCGACGCCCCAATATCTATATACAACAATCCGGCGAAAACGAAGCCGAGATTATTCGGAAAAATATAAATCACACCCCGACACGAAAAAAAAAACCATACGAAATTTATTAAAAAGCGCACACGAGGCGACTTTTCGACCACTATCCCACGATATAATATGATCGACCGCGGCATACTACAACGTTGAACTTTGCAAGTTTACGTGATGACGTAATTTATCACGGGTGGCCCCTCGCGGCCGCGTTACCTTTGTTTGCCGACTTTATATGAATCATTTATATACCTTTATCCGAAAGGATCTAGGTAAACATCCATGAAATAAATAACTGGTCACGCGACCCGTACGCCAGCCTATGATAAATTAACGGGGAAATTTCTTCGAGCGGCGCACGCGGCTTGAAAACGCCGTCAAAATTACGCCACTCCGTTGTCGATGATGGAAAATGGGTGGACGTATGATATGTGTGTATGAGTGTGTGTATATATGTGTGTGTGTGTATGTATGTGCGCGCGAGAGGGAAAAATCGTTGGGAAAATGTGGGCGGTTTTCCTTTTTGTTTCTAGTGTTTTGATTTATGCGAGAGATCAAGTATAGGCGACGTTCGATCGGAATGAAGTTTAAGAGTTTTTATTTTTTTTTGTTATTTGTGATTTTATTATGTAAGTGTCTGAATTTTTATTGTTTTCGAAGCATTTGTGGATATGTATACGACGATGATATGACATAAACGAAACAAAAATGAGAATGAGACGTTTGAACGAAGCATTATAAATAGAATTTCACAGAATACAAATTGTTTATAAGAAAATAAAATATTGTTCTTTTACGAAGATATTGTCCTCAAAATAACTTTATATTTATATAAAAAAAGTAACAACACAGTCGAATCAAAAGTTCGCAGAAATACTTAACGATAACTTTCATCTTATGAATTTCAATTTGTTCGGAAAGTTATAAAATTACAAAAAAAAAAAATACAATAAACGCATCATCGTATATATCGCGTAACTGGGCCGGCCTAGTTTTATATAATTTCAGTCGTTTAATCGTTATACTGAAATTTGAATACACACAAAGGTGAGGCGTTGATTAATTTGCGCGGTATAATTACGGCGACAATTACATTAGCGAAGTTTCGCCATGCTATTTATACGAACCGCGCGCACTCCACTTCAGCGGCTTTCAACATATTTTTCAGCCGAGCGGCGACTGCGAACGGCAAGAATTAACAATTAAATCTCCAACAATCCAAAAGCCATTAACGCGATCGCGCAAAAGTGGCCGACGAAAATTCATCGCGACCGTTCACATTATCGCGTACAACATTCAATTTATCAAAGTTTATATACGCGAGTAACAAATCGTTCGTTCCCCGCCGAATTTGAGCATCCCTGTTCAAATAACGAACCCGAAACCGCAGCGTCTTCCACGTGCAGACACCTCCGTGCAGAACGAACAGCTCCAGATAACGAAAGGTACACCTTATGTAAGTACCCCATCCGAACGCGAGTATATATTATCACGACTAAACACGTACACACAGCCCCGATCGTATAAAGCGGCGCGGACCGGGCTAAAAGCTTTTCATTGTTTCATAACGGCGAAACAAAGGCCGCTTATTTCGAAGGCGACTGCGACTCGTTTTGCCGGAAAATCGGGAAAATCGGACCTCCCGCACCGGCGCGACTATGTAATTGATCATTGCGTATATAATTGATTCGACGGCCTGCTGCGGGAAGCTTATGCAATAGGTCCTTTAATGGAAACCGATACGCTAGGACCAGGGGCGGGAGGGCGGGGTCAAAGGATAAATGACGTAATAATTTATAACGCCTGCGTAGGGTTGGTTTTGTGCGTGGAAGGGACGGTCGGCGAAGGTGTGTTGTCGCGGTGTAAAATGCGAATGTGTAATTTACGCGGTGCTCGATTTAATCGAGTCGTATGAATCGTGTGGGCTTTCGAGAAAGTGTATCGGGTGTGTGTGTGTGTTTTGGTGGATTGGTGATTTATAGTCGTTCTGTAACACGTTTCAGAAGGAGAATAATTTATATTTTTGTGTGTATTGCGAGGAATGTGAGTGTCTATTTTGGGAGTGAAAAGTTTATCGATTGAAATTGTATAATGAATGTTAATGTTTCAAAGATGGTGAAAAACATGTTTGTTTAATTCGAGCCGAAAACAAATTGTTATTTTAGATTAAACATCGTATCGAATTTCATTTTCATTGTTTATATATGTTTATTATATAAAACTCAACAATATAATCGAATAAAAATGTTCGTTGTTGAAGTTCATAATGAATTTTTGTTATAAAATTTAACTAAGAAAACTTTTAAATTAAATTTGTATACTATGCACAGAATCGACGATACACATTTCACATCGAAAAAAAAATTGCATTTTTAATTGAGAAATACAAACGAACAGCCAATCACTTTTTAATCAAATCTGCATATCGATTCGATAAAAAAAAAAAAACAAAGAGCGAAAGAGTCAATTTTCAAAAGCTTCACTCCGAGAGCGAGTCGAAGCCTTTTCCACAACCACGGAAAGCGTTAACAAGGTAATCGAGCGGAAATATCGCATATTTTATAACAAAGCAGCGATAAAAAAGGGCTGCAACACTCGGGCGAACGAACGTTCCCGCACAAAGCGAAGAAACCAACGAAAAAAGCGCGCGAAAAACGCCCCGCAACGGCGCGAAAAATATATTAATCAAACCGCGTACATCAGATAGCGCCGCGGTCATAATTTAGAGCGCGTAATTGCGTTCAGAAATTAACGCCGCCGAGATAAAGCTACGGAGAAATTTGCGAAATTGCTTATTTACGGGTTAATCGGGCACGAATCGAGCCAAAGTCCCGGGTTCCGTGCCCTCTCTTACGTGAGAGAGTAACGCTCCTTTTGCGGCCCCTTGCCGATGTACCCAGAAGTCGACAAAAGAAACTTTGTCTTCTGGCGTCGATAAATTTGAAGGGTTAAAGACCGAAAGCGGCCCTCGTTTTGCCGTTTTCCGGCCGTAGGTGTTGCGAACGGATAGGGTGACCAGTCGTAGGGGTTGCGAAGAACGATTTGAGATTGTAATTATGAATTCGTCTTTATTATACTGTGCCCCGAAAAAAAATATGTACACTTTGAATGATTGTGACTTATATTTATTGAGATATATGGTTAATGTTGAAACTTAAAATTAAAGAGGAGAGATATAGAATTTATATAGTAACTAAAAAAAAATTGAATTGATTTTTATTAAAAAAGTCTAAAAAAGCACAAGATTCAAAGGATCCTGGAATTTTATATGATAACTCTAATCTAGGTCCAAATTTTTATCATAAAAGTATTAAAAATTGATATTATTTATTTTATGTGTGTCTATAATTAATGATTTTTCTTTTTCATAGTCCAATATGTGTACTTAAATGCCATTGGTTACTCAATTATAAATTTTTTACATCACAGACAGTTCACTAAATAAATTTCTATGAAATTATACAACGGTTTATGGAGTCAGTACTCCATGAACCCTCCATGTTTCCTCGGCTTATAGAAATTTATAATTTTTGATATGTTGTTTACAGACTCTCTTAAGAACAATTATTTATTTAAAAATTGTCTCACATTTGAATAACAAGTTTTATAGATATAGGTATTTGTTAAAAATTTTATTTAAATTTTTTAGCACTTAAATGAGATTTTCATAGTATCAGTAAGATGTTATTACATATTATTTCATTTAAAATTTAAGTCTAACTCAATCCTTGATTTTCAGTTAGTTTTGGTTCAAAAATCTCAAATTTATGAAATTTCAAAGTGTATATATTGTAGTGTACTTTCACACATAATTTCTCGACTGACTCGACACACATAAAAAATAATTTATTATATAACATAATATATTTCGTCCCAAATACGCGAAAAGTTAACCACCTCAACACGAACACACAGGAACGGCACGTACGATCGTCGGGGTCAACTTTGGCCGGGAATCGAGGATTTCGTTGAGTCCGGCTTATCGGGAGAACGGACCCGACAAATCGATTAATAAATAACGGTCCTGGAAAACGTGAAACGAGTTTGCGTTGTGGCGACATGTTACGTATGTATGTACACGAGAGTTGTGTGTACTTTGGAAGTCGGTGCGACTTTTGGTCGAGGTGCAGTAAAAAGTGGAAAATCGAGCGCGGGTTCGATGGGTGGAGAAAAAGTTGGGTTTTCGATTCATAATGTATTGTTTGATCATATCCCGATGTTCGATTGGATGTGTTGTATAATTCATTTTTGAAGGATGTATTATAGAATTATATGTAATTCGATTTCGAAAAGTTTTATTTAATACAAAAAAAAAATCATCGATTATAATATACAAAATAAATTCAAATTGTTTACAGTGAAAAGAAATTAATAATTTCGATAGCAAAAAAAAGAAAATAAAACAACTTTATAGCTTTGGCATACTTTTAATGCTTACAACAAATGTTCTTGCCCCATCCCGCTCAAAGCTCGTTTAAGTCGGCCGCACAATAAATGCAAAAGTATACATTTTCGATTCGAGACTATCCATTTATAAATTATACATTTGTTCTCGTTCGATCGTATTCTTTTGCGAGTTGACGTCTCGCAGAGGAAAAACGGGAACGTCGATCAACGAAGAGGCGGCGGATCGGCGCCGGCGAAAGAACAAAAAGCCAACAAACACGACCCACATATAAATATATATAATACGTATAAAATGCGAGATAAGAACGAAATATAAAAGAAGTGGGTTCTATTTAATATGTCGGCGGCGAATTATTCGCTCAGAAAATGAAGTATTCGCCCGCTTATGAATTCGAGATTAAAACTCTCAGAGACGGCAAAAAGTGGATGAGGACGCGTCCGACGTGCCGAAAACGAGTTTCGATTTTCCGAAATAGTTCTTTTTTCGGTTTTATTTTAAAGAAAGGGACGATACCCTTTCGACAAGGCGGGGAGAGGGACGTCGTAAAAAGTTTCCGTGAAGGTGACACGGCCGAGACGCATAAAAGGAGAAGCAGCTGGCGAAGATATGAAATGAACCACAAAACCCCCATAATTTGCCAGTAAGACGACGTTTTTTCGTATACGTATGTGTTATTATGTATTCTATGTGTCACGTATAAAAGCGTATCGTTAGTATGTGAGGTGTGGTAGTGTGGAGAAAAAGGAACGCTCGAGATGACGTGATGTGATGTATTCTTTCGATTTTGCAAGAACGCAAGTTATTTTGAAAATTTCGCACGATCTGCACTTTCATACTAGTATTACTTTCATACAAAAACATACTAAGAATATTAAATCATCATGTAATGTAGCTTGAATATTATTAAATGGAAAAAAAATCAATAAAAACATTTTTAATAATGTTTAATTTTAGAAATTGGTGAAAGTTAGTGGATTAGGTTAAATTATTACTAGGTAAGATGAAAAAGTAATTTATTTAGAATTTAATTAATAAAATATTGAAAGATGAATTTGTTAAATTAACTACTTTGAGGCTAGATATAAAAAAAGCAAAACGAATTTAATATGACAATATTAGACGCTTTGACGATAAGTCATAATAACGAGCAAAAACCAGCGAGGGCGGCGGAAGCAAAAATAATTGAAAATGTTATTAAACAAAAAAAAAAAACGAAAAAAGAAATATAATTACGCGGAAAATATACAAAAAAAAAAAACAACATGGTAAACAATTTCGAACGGAATGGGATATAAGATCCGGGCGCATAATATGGCCGGGCGAAAAAGCCGCTGAACAAAAATTAATACCAGGAACCGCGAAAGCTGGGCCAAAGTATAAACACGTACACAATGAAGGGGCTTGGGTTTTTCTTCGCCTTATGAACGAAATCAACACAAATAAATAATTATGCTAATTTATTCATTATGCAAATTACCACCTGTCTTTCTCGCCGGCGAGGAAGTTTCGCCGCCTCCTCGTCGTTTCGTCAAATGAGGGGTGCTGAATCTAAACTCACAATCTCTATTGTTGGTCAAAAATATTTTGACATATTATAATGTTTTCCGGTGACGCTTTTTTTCTAACGTACTCATAATAAAATATCACAAAAATAATGATTTTATAGGAAAATTCATAAGAAAATAAAAAAAAAAAATCGATCCGTTAACTATTAAAGAAATTTGATTTAAAAACGATTGAAATGTTCTATGATAAATTGAACAAAATTATAAATTTTTTATCATTAAAAAGGAGCAAATACGATTTTATATAATAAGGGTAGTGTATTTTGAATCTGCACTCCTTAAATAAGAATGCCTTGTTTGCGGCGCTGACGGAAGTGTTGTTAATGCTGGAAATCTCGAAATTGAATAAAAAGACGGCGGTCGTGATGGCCTTCGAAAAATGTATTTTGAAGGCGAGATGAAATGAAAAAAAAAATGAATTCCAAATCGAGACGGAGGGTCGTCCCTGATGAGTGCGGGGTGGCTAATTGAATCGTTGAAAAATTTACATACGAATGGGTGTATTCTTTTGGATTGAGGTCGAATGGTGAAATGTAGTTTTTAAATTACGGTAATTACGCGATCAATGGCTTGCTATTAATGGCCTTCCCCGAAATCGTAATACATAGATAATAATTTGAAGTAAATAATACCTGGAGATGATATTTGATGTCTATTTAATTTACTCGACAGCCCAGCAAACACAAAGAGTAACTTTGATTAAAATCGTACAAATACGATGCCTGTCATCATGCGTTGGGAAACTTCAACTTGAGACTTTAGTCGGCAAATAGTGTGAAGTACACATACTACGATAAACCAATGAGAGGATTAGTCGAATATAACACAATATGACAAGTATATACAAATTATCAAATATAAATGAATAAAAAAAAAAACAAATCGATAAATCACAATTTCCTTTGTGTTCCGTTACGAAAAACATAAATAAAGTAAAAGCACGTTTACGTGAATGAAAAATTCGACAATTTACACCCCCTCCATCGAAATTCGTATTGTTTCGAATCGGGGCGTCGCATCGAGCGAAATTAATCATTTTTCGCGAATCCGCCGAAACTCGCCCGCGGCCACGAATGAAAGAGGCCCTCTCTGTTTTTGACATGCCATTTTCGGCGCGAGTTAAGCAGACAAATGAAAATGTGTTCGGGCACGGCGAAAATTTTCCGGAAAAATCTCACGGCGGATGGCCGCCGGCGTCTGCCGTCTCCCGGGACCCGGAGGAAAACCGACGCGGAAAATCCGCCGATACATGAATGAAAAATATGCGTGCGTGCGTTATGGAAAATGTCGAAAGAGGGAAAATGTACGCGCGAAAATTGAATGGAAACGTTTGCGGGAATCTTCGTCGGATCGGCGGAGGCTAACGCGACCGGCAATTGAAACGGATGGGAAAGCGATGCGTTGCAACGATGCCCACGGGACGGACAAATACGGGCTCGTATGTTAACATTCAGCGATTCTCAACAAGTGATAGTGATTTGATGTCTTATACAATTGTATTTAATAATCCGAAAATTGGTAAATATTATTATTTGATATGTTCATGTGGAAAAGGTCACAATAAAACTTGTAAATGCTTTGATTTCGGGCTTTTAAAAATGATCGATAGTAATTGAATAAAAAATTAATATGAATAGAGTTCGTTAAAACAGATTTTTATTAATTGGGGTTTGCAAATCTTGGCGTTTATTGAAACAATTTAGCGAAAGCTTAAAAATAAGGGTTAAAAAGTATTTTTTTTGACTTCTGTTGTCAAATTTAGATTTTTTTGGTGAGATTACGAGATTTAATACTGGAAGAAAATTATAACTTAAAATCACTTGATTAATCATGTGGATGACTAATTCAATTCACAAAAATAACATTCTTTTCCACTCTATTGGTGAATGGCGCTCACCACAGTTCCGTCTTCTTACAGCCAGGAATTTCAGCTGGGCCCACCATTAACAAATACGTAACATAATGACAATTTTATAAGTTTACCTGCGAATACATAGAGCAAATATTGCAGACACAACCTTCAAAAACGATCATCGGCACACCCACTGCCAAAAAGTCTCCCGAGCGGGAAGACAATCCAGAAACATCACAACTCAAAGACGACTAATCCATTAATTTCGCAAGGGATCCCGAGATTGCATTTCCCACGCGAAACTAAACATTTATCAATCCTTCCACGCGTCGAATCCTCACACACAAAAAACCGCCACCATCCATTACATAACAATCCAAAACCGCCAACCGCCGCCGATCCGAACAGATCAGACGCAGCCTCCGAACGAAAGGCCGTCGTTAATTCCAATATCGAACGCCAATCGGCGACGAACACGCGGATTAACGGCTTTCGAAAACGTTCCAGAGCCACTGGCCAGAGTTAGCACACACACACACACACGTTCGCGATATATCAGCGGGCATTCGGAGCGGGTCGTATCGCGCGAAGATCAAATGGTCGATGGACAAAGGAAGCGCCGGAATTGTACCCGAGAGGAGTGAAAAGATCACACAAAAGGCCGAATTCCCGATGGGCGGACGAGATTATGGTGTAATGCCTGTCCCGAAACGGCTACAGGTATATTATAACGGCGGCGGGAATCAGCCGAAAGTGCCGCTCTTCTAATGCCCGTCTGAAAAATCGAAGGGATATGAGCTATTTAACGATCCGCGAAAGGTCGAAGGGTGATTGGAAAACGGCTATTTCGGGTTTTACGTTTATTATTCGATGGCGCGACGAGGGAGTCGTTCGGGTTCGTATATTGTTTTCGCGATTGTGTTTAAAAATGTACAGGGAATTTGATATATAATTGACTATTCGAAAATCAGAACTATTTGAGATGTAGCGAATGAGATGAGAGGAAGCGAATAGTTCAGAATCAGATATTATTTTATTGATTATATAAGGGTGTATATTAATTAATTTTCAAAAATTAAATTTATTCGAGAAATAAGAATAAACAACATTGTGAAGTAAATAATGAAATGAACATAATATTATATTTCGATTTGTTATTCAACGAAAGAGTTATTTAAAAATATACGATTTGAATTGAGAATTATTCAAATATATAAATTATTAGAAAGGAAACAATGAATAACATAAAGCAAATGATAATAAACGAGTTTATGTTCTGTTAAAACAAATTTATCAAAAGCGTCAAATTCAGTATTGGGATTATTATTATGAGGTTAAAAAGTTTATTTTAAACATAATACTTATTAATTATGCAACGGTACACGAGAAACGAAAAGATTAAGATTACGTAAATAAGAAACGTATACAATTCGGGTCTGCATAATTGAATAAACTAATTAAGGATCACTGCGGGGACTGTGGCCGAGTAAAAATTAAAGAAATAAAAAAAAAACTCGAAACAAATTGCGAATCGTTCCCAGAGTTTTCGCAAATTACTCGCGAGAATAACGTAATAATTAATGCAATAATGAATCACGGGCTCTGGGACGATACGAATCATTAAAAATAAAACCGAAGACAACCGAAACGGCAAATTAGACCGATTTAACGAGAGAAAGGAGAGTTACAGGAAAAACCGTAAAAAGCACCCGACGGCAAAAAAAACCGTAAACAAAAAAAAGGCACACGAGAAAACCGTCCCGGCGGCAGAGCGAGAAGAAAATATCCGCGAGGAACACAATTAAAATGAAAGATGAGAAAATTTGCGAAGTTTTGTAATTCGCGAATCCGAAAAGCTTCGAAACTCGCCTACATAATTCCGAGCGTGGCGAAGGAAGGGAATCGGCGCGGCAGGAATGTCGTCCCGTGATGGAGAAAAATCCCGAGATACCTCGGCGGTTATATTCAGTAACGGTTTTTTCCCCTCGCTCGTAATGTACAAGATGTGTCGAAAGTCGGTGACGATCCAGTCGAAAATTGACGGATTCAGAATCGTCGAAAAAAATAATTTGATCGAGCACCGGTGAGGTGATATTGTTGATGAGAAAAATAAATTGATATCGAATAGACTCAATACTGCGATTATTCGATGTTTAATGTACGTAGAATGATTTTATCTTATTCGACGAGATAGATAGTGACGTTTGGACATTCGTATACACGAGGAGTGGATGTAGCGTTGTGCAAAAGGGAAAAAAAGCCCGCGGATGTGGATCGGGTAGGGTAAAAGTTTTTTCCTGATGAAACTTCGACTGTAGGTCATTGCGGTCGTGTAGAGACGTCCTCCATTGTTTTGTGAGTTAAATTCGACAAAAAAAAAGTCAGACTACAATGTCGAAAATTTTGTGATTCTTTTTTGAAGAAATGTGTATAAAAATAGTCGCTGGAATGAATATTTTCCACAAATATAAAACAACAATAATCATGAAGTGGGGTTTAAGCAGGTCAACGTTCACAAGTACATGATTACATCAAACCAACATAAATATGTTTTTGATGGTTTGTTTACTGCATTAAATGCACGGCATTGGTATAAACCTGACATCTTAACTATTTAATAAAAAATAATTATATTTAATAAATAATGCATGATGTATTACTGGCTTAAACGTGATAGCGTGTTGTGAAAACTGCGCACTTTTAAATTTGAACCTAATTTTATAAAGAGCTTCCTTCTACACGAAATAATAAATTAAATATGTGCATAAATATCGGATTATTTATACAGAATTGAATCGAAAATCAGGAAATTTAAACAAGCACTAGAAGAGCAAGAAATACAACTAAATATAATATTTTCCGTGAAACCGCACTTACGCGGGGTCATGAGTGTATTACTTTGAAGCAATTGTTAAAGAGAAAAGAATTGCTCATGAAGTCGTTTGCCGCAAACAATTTTGCGGTCTTCGAGCACATAAAAACAATGCGAGAGTATAGCGTGTTTGACCACCATTAAAAAGTAGTTAAGTATTATTTTAATACCTGGTGTAAAAATTACTGTGGCAAAGTTTCGTCAAACACGAGCGTCGGTGAAAATCTGATAAATGTCACAGACCTTGGTGGAGTGACGATCTGAATGTCGAAAATAAAACGTATTTATGTTCCGAGAAATACAAAAGAAAACGTTCGATTATTATTTCAGAGCAAACGCAAAATATTGTAATGACTAAAATATGAAATTGGATATAATATAATATTTACGATTTCTTTGAATGAAATGATATTACGGAAAATTATATATTGAAAAGAATACCACACAATTTTTTATGTACTCATGACAACGAAATTAATAATCGAATCGTGACTAGACTCATATTTTTATGCTGTATTTTAAAGACGGTATTTTTGCGAAAGCCGAATTTTCTTTTATTTTCAAGTTAATAGTAGTCTTTAAGAAAATTACAGAGGAAAAGTAAGCGACCTTTAGCTATAATAAACCTCTGGTTATTGAGAAATTATAGGCATTTACGATGAAAAAATAGATTACATTTTTACAAAATATAAGCATCACATATAATATCTGAGAAACGATATTGGAGATTCGACGTAAACATTAACGATAATCTGAGGATGCGTGTTTTGAAAAGGACGCGCAATACATATATGAAGAAAATGCTTAGATTTCAATAGAATGAAATACAATGCAAGAAAAAAGGCTGGAAAAAAGAACAAGACGAATGGTCGGGGCATGGAAGATATGTGACGTCGGACGTATGCAGAGAACAAAAAATTGGCACGAATAGAAATTTACCGGGGAGGACTTTTGTTCCGTGCACAAGGCTGAGATTAATGGCGATACTTAAACAGTTGTGTATAAACTTTTTATAAAAAGGGTCGAGGGAAATGCGCCGACGACGGTAAGGTCATCGTTATTTTTCCACGTCGGCGCGAGATTCGCAGCAAAAAATGCACAGCCTCCGACGATTGGATTTTGTTAATATTCCGTGTAAAATTTTTAACGAACGTTGACAACGCAGCGAAAACTTTACGGATCCAATAAATATTTGATAGTATAAACGCGACGAGCAAGCTGCGTCGTGTTTTTCGCTCCGCGTTCTGAAAAGACGCCATCAATAATTCAGCATCTTTGAAGGATGAAACGCTGAATTGACCGAAATTATTCCTTGAATGTTTCATACGTAGGATGAACTACGCAGAATAGAGCAGATATTTTGGAGCTAAACGCAAAAAAAATCCAAAGTACACATCGATTTTTTTGGATTTCTCTAAGGGTTTCTTGAAGTCGATTTGATTGCTAAGGTCGACTAACCTGAATAAAATATAAATTAATTCTATATAATAAATTACACGTATAGGTTCGACTGGTACAATATCCTGCAACATTAAACACGACAAAGCAAAAAGTGACCCGGAAAAGCGCACCTTGGTTTTCCCTCTTAATCATGGCCTACCTCCAACGTGAACGGTCCTCTGGAGACAATTAACGCAAAAACAAGTATGGTCAATGTTATTTACGGCAAAAGAAAATTTAGGCCAACCCCCAACCCCACCCCACCTTGTTTCGTCACCCCTTCGCCCATAATTAAGATAAAGTTATAAGGCCCGAGACTTTATTACGGTCGTAAGGCGGTTTTTCCTTAAGGCGTGTAAATATTATAAATTAGATACCTTCGGCGCTACTCGGCGGACATAAAAATAAATATGAAAACGTAAGGAAGTCGTCAACAGACACTTTTATGACGCGGTCCGTATTATATCGTCGTGAAGGCGTTCAAGTTTTACTATCGCCACGGTATAAACTCGCGAACGGATATAATGGGCGGAGCTTTCGCGAATTAAAAGCTAATAGTGGGATCTTTCGCGTTTTTTTTTTAATGCGAAATTTCGCCCACTTTATCGCGCATTAAAAAATCATGAAAATAACCTATATAAACGGCGCAGATGAGCTGTATCGAGTTTACAGCGTCGGACGTAATGGCGTTTCATTATGCGCACGGCGTGCACAATGGGCGGCCCCGATACAAAGTGAATATTCTATGTTAATTTACAACATTTCGATTTAATGAGAACGTTTTAATTATTTGGATTTTCAGTTAAGTGAAAGTTTAATTTTTAATAAACTTAAACTGTATAGACGTTTATTACTTTGTAATAGTTGGTTGAATGTATTATATTAGGATTTGAAGTAGCGCATTTTTTTGGAGTGAAATTTATAAGTGCGAAATGAAATTAAGATTAAAAATTAAGTTAGATTCCTTATATTTATAATATTAATTATTTTTGATTCTTAATATCTAACAAACTAGCATTTAATAAAATTTATACGAAGTTGTACTTTACGCGAAAGGGTCATGCAAAATATTTTTTAAACGAATCACAGCATCATAAACAACCTTGATAAGGCTCGAGAGCCCTTTCTAGACAAGATCAAATAAAAGATTAAATTGCCTTTTTATGTTTCCAAGAGAACAAGGAATGGTTTCAAAAGTATAACATTACAATTCAAATTAAAAAAATGAGTCATTTACAGAACAATATTCATGCACAATTATCACTAAAATATATAAAAAAATACAATGATTGAAGAAATATATATATATTTTTTTTTTTTGCACACACGCTCACATTTTTAACAGCTCAAGCCTTGAACAAGACCGCAGCCCAGTTTTCCCCAACAGCGCGTTTTTCACGCGGCTCCCTATTGAGTTTTCCACGGGATTTTTCCCCAACGCGGAAAATACGCACATAAAACGTGTCGAGACGAAGTCGCCCACCCACCTTATCGACGGGCGACACAACTAAGGCTTGCGTGCGAAAACAACCCCTACCTTGCGATGCTTCCCTTTCGCCACCGCCATATTCGGTCTCTTTCCACCCTAAAACCATCCGGCCACCCTTCGAAGACTCGGCGGTCGAAGATCAGGCTTCGGGGGTGCGAATTCCTGCGGCGCCAAGATAAATATACGCGTGATCCGAACGGGATGTGCGGATTATGAAAGTTCGCAAAATCGAAGCTTGCGGATCGGTGACATTTTCGTTCATTAGCGAAACGAATTATTTCGGCGTTGTGAGAGAAAATTTTGAATGTACACGATCTTTGAAGTTCGATAAGTGAAACAATTAAAAGAAACACTAATATAATAACTGTTGGTTTAATGCGCTTTCGCACGGAACAATGACCCAATTAAGTGCCGATTAATGTCGAAAACTATAAAACCGCAATTGAATTAAGCGCGAGAGTACATAAAGCGAGTTTTCCCCGGGACATAATGCTGATTGAAAAGCGTCGTGCCGCTGCTCTGCATCGCATGCATTTTCCGGTTTAAATGTGAAAACAACTCTGGAAAAAATATATGAAAACGAAAAATAGTTCATTAATACACGGTTTTACCAACGTACGTGCAGTACTATATGTTGGGTTCGGTCTGCTTTTAATTTGATTGCAAAAAAAGGACCAAACGTGACGTAGGTCTTATGCGGTAGTTTTGTAGTGGCGGTGGTCACGCACTAGCGACACTCTGCACACGGACCGAACTTTTCGTTATGAAACGTTTTTCCAGCGGCGTTGGGAACAAATTAGAGACGAAACCGACGGGAAAACATACGGGAATTCCAGTTGAAACTATTGTGAGAAATGATTCCAGAGATATTAAAAAATAATCAGTTGGAAACCGAAAAATTCAATCATCATTAAATGCATGTAAACTGAATTGATATTTAATAAAAAAAATAACATTTTTTAATAGTATAAATAGAATTAAAAATATTCAATTATAAATTGTTTTATGTACTAATGAAATGCATCGAAAAAATACTTTGGCGTGTTATATCTAAGACGAGTTCTGGCGTGGAGTGTTTTCTACGGATGCGAGTTGAAAAACAAACGAATTAACAATTCTTAACGAGCTTTTTAGAGCTGTCTCACAATGGAAAGACGATAAAACAAGAGAGTTTCGCGAGGCACAAAAGAAAACTTGTACTCACGTCCTTTGTGGAGGGAATGGATATTGCGAGTCACGATGCTATGAAAATAAATAACGGAGTTATAAAACATCGAGCTTTAGTTTATATCTATGACGGTGAACATGAATTTTTTTCAGATGCCGTTATTAGTGATTTTCTTTATAGATTTCGTATGAATAATATGTTGTGCTGAAAAAATTCTTTGTTCGTTCTCAGTCAAGGAGCTCGGTAAAATAAAATATATGAAAAATTCAAAGAATCGTTAAATCGATGTTACCAAGGAATGTGTAATCGAAAATAAGACTTTACATAAATATTATTATAGAAAATATATAAAGTATTCGACATATACTCAATTATAAAAAAAATATAATTCATCACATATCAGAGACATGTCTATGAAAAATAAACAAAAATACTATCCCATACAATTCGATTTTACCCTGAATGAGTTTTTCGTACGGAAATGACTTTTTCGCTTCGGAAAAGAATCGCATAAAATATACAAGATTTTTTTCCGCATGTTTGGATGAAAGCCTTCGAAATTGGTAGCGATAGACTGTACATCATGCGACGCGAAAGCGGCTTTAACTTTTCGCGCGACACAGGATGTAAAAAAAAAAGAAAGAAAACCTTTGCGCGCGAAAATGGGATAAAACGCTTATAATGGGAGCGAGGGGCGTACCTGTTCGAAATTTACGGTGACTATTTTCAAAAGCCCATATTTTTTTGCGGCCCGTGCACATTTTTTGCAAGGGTCCCCTCGCGAGGAAACCGAACCCGCTCCTAGAGAGGAAAGCCCCGAAAATTGATAAAAAATAAATCCAAAATAGTGCGGAATAAAATTGAAATCCCTCTGTGAAATATTAGTATGGTTAGTCACTTGGTGATGGCACGACGTGGTACGGAGACACTTCTTCCCGCTGAAAGGGTGAATTAGTTTCGTCGAACGTGTGCTAATAATGTGGCAATTCCGAAGTTGTATTGAAATAGAAGTGTGTTTTCAGCGTGTATTATGATAGCGACGGTGAAAATCAGGCATGTGAATTGTGCATTAGAAAGTGGCATCAAAGTTTGCTGCCTGTTATGATAACTTTGTATGGGTATGAAAAAATACATATAAGTTTTTTGCGGACAATAGACAACACGATAGAGCTCTATAAAAACATTGTAAAAAAAGCCTGTGAGGATAAAAATGTCCAGGATGAATCAATATCCTGAAAAATACATGAATACAATGAAAACAAACATTAACAATTGTCCTTATTGCGTATTAAGTAAATAGTTTTTTTTTTAACCAAATATAGACTACAATCGATTGTTTGTATATGAAACATATAAATATTTCTATGGTGTTTGTTATGTTTATGGGAGAAATAAGAAAAAAAATGTTAAAAATACGAGCAGCAAGTGTATATTTGAGATCACAACACGATAATATTTTATTTACCATATAAAATCAGCGTGGTTACAAATGCGAATAAAAGAAAATTCTTAATCGACACATCGGATCACGAGGAGTTTCACGCGAAAGTTGAGAATTAGAATATATGGAAAAATACGAAATATAATAACTAACGAAAAAATCGAAACTTATGAACTACTAATGTGAAAATGGAACGAAAGCATTTTACTTTAAATTACACAAATATTCAAGATTATCCTTATACAAATATTTGTGGTAAACATTCACGAACATAAAAGACATTATTCCAATACTAGTTCAATAACGGATTACACTATCGCACTCGTGACCTTCAGAATTCCACTTGCGACTTCCGAGGATCGAAACAACGCACACGCAGCCGGTCTTATAAAGCAAACGACACATAATTCGACACTCAAAGACACCTTTTTTCCCCATATCGAATTTTTATCTATTTTCGAAAAGCGCCAAAACAACTCGAGACCCGAAAACGCGGCCGGAATTCGGGCGATTTCGAGAGATTTCCTCTTTCTCGCGAGATCTAAGATGCGGTGTTCGGATAAAAGAAACCCGATCGGTGGGGCTACGCCCCCGGGCCCCCGTCTCCGCCGGGGGCTCGGCCCCGAGCCCTCTTCCGGTTTATAGAAGGACGTGACGTTTGAAGGACCGTGTCGGATTTCGCGCCGCTTCCGCCGAGGAAATCAAATAATCTAACGACGGTTAATTAAGCGGCGGTCGAAAGTGAACGCTAATTGAAATTTTAGCTGGCATCAGTTATCACGACGGGTGTCTGGTTTTGGTTAATTGAAAGTATTTAAATATGAGATAAAAATGATCGAAATGAATCGTTGCTATATTGAATTTGTATTGATAAAATATTCAAGTTGGTTTTGGATGCAATCGAAGGTGTTTATGCAATAGATATTAAAATTGCACGTCATTTCAATCATTATCGAATTAATTATTTGATGGAAATTGGAATTCATATTTGAAAGGAAAAAAATATTCGATTTGACAAATTTGTATAATAAAAATATGCATATTGTTAAATTTATATATTGTGTTGGGTAAAAAAAAAAATTTGATGTTAGCTGTCATTTAGTAAATTTCAACAATACCAAATTTATTTCTGCCTACGATGATGTAATTTTTGTATCGCCGTATTATGAAGACTATACAAACTTCACTGAAGGGCAAGACCTTTCTACAATCGGACGATAGTTCAGGATTTATTTCTTATTACGTGTGTCCATTACGTAACGTAAAAGGTAACCATAGACGAATATGAAAGTTAAAAACTATACCTTGCCAAATGGTATCAAGCCAACAACGCAAACGCATCCAAATTTTTACATATTCAATATAAAAATTTCGAACACGTGCATTATATAATATCAAAGTTTTTAAAACTTCCGCATACATTCAGCGAGCGCCTTTCAACTACATCATTCAATTTCATATTCCCCGAAACTTTCAAAGCTCCGTTTTTCCGAAACGCATCCCGGCCGCCGCTCGAGCGTGAATTATACACACGGTATCGAATTTAAATAATTCCCGATTCCCGTCGCCAATTCGGTCCTTTTCCGAGCCGGGCCCGACTTTTCCGCGGCTCGGTCCCGGGATGAAAGGGCGAAAATACGGCGTCGAAATTGAGGCGAAATCCACTTTTGAATTTTCGACTCGGCTGCCTCCTCGTTCAGCCAGCGAGTTTCCAAAACGCGCCTTACCTACAGTGAGTCCATCCGACCGGAAAATAAATTCCGAATGCGGAAAAACAACGCTTTTGACGTACAATAAAACAACACTAGCGCTCCACTTCGTGTGTGTGTGTGTATGGGCGGTGTTGTATTGATATCGACCTGTGTACGTAATGAGAAACGATAAGGAAATAAAAAAGTTTTTTTTCTCGCAGTGCGATGTTGGGTTTTTATGGGATTGTATTGGTTGGATTAAGTAATGTCGGAAGTCATTCGGTGAAAAAATAGTTTGGAATTTGATTCAAATCTGATTCATTATTTACACAAAATTGACGTTGAATGCAATATACGTTTTTTTTTATAAAATTTCATTTTAATTTAAAAATATGAAAAATTTAATGGTCATAAAATGGATGTTTTAAAACGTTGGAAGCAGTCTCTATTTTTCGACTTTATTTTTATGCTAATAAACAAGAATAGAAATAAATATTATATTTAAATTTTTTATATATAAAAAAATATTTAGAATTTATTCGTTCAATGTTGACATTCGGACCAATCGAAATTTTAAGAAACAAGAACTAAGAAAGACATTTATTGCCACAAAACAATAAAATCGTAGCTGCAATAAGTAAGCAATAAAATTTCATTGTTTTCACACATGCGTTTCACAAAGTTTCGGAGAAATGTAAAAACATAAATAAAACAGTAAGTTAATACTTATTATTACGCCCATATATTCGAATATACTGCAGTTGTTTTTCCCTCTCATATATTTTAAAGGAAATTTCTATTATTTGAACTTGAGCATTCACATCTGATTACTCAAACAAAAAGCTAAACTATATATAGCGACAAAAAACCGTAATAATTGAACCCAATTTTAAAGCGGCAAATAAAAAAATTACATCTATATACAATTAAAAATCACTTAAAGTGGAAATAAAAACTAAACGTGCATACATACATACGACCAGGAAATATACGTTTCCCCAATATCGCACGTAGGAACCGAATCGCCGCTAATTCTTTATATCGTACGCGGGAAGGCTCAAGCCGCCTTACCGGCGCTAAGCAAGCCGCTTTACAATTTCGAAAATAAAAATGAAAAACCTGGAAAAGCTCTATGTGGGTCAATCGGGCAATAAAAACGCGGCGCAGGCGCATTAATAATAGCGATCGAGATAAGAGCGAGGGAGTCTTGATCGCGGAACCGAAGCCACATACGAACGTATAAGCGATTTTCGTCGACACTGAAAAATAAGAACTGAAAAAATTCTGAAAAATCGATTCGACGCTTGAAAGTTGGTTTTGAAATAATTTGAAAGTAGGAAAATCGTAATAGAACGATGAGATTGCGAGCGATCGTGAAATATGGCCGAGGAAAATTTAGACGTTGTTTTTTCGATGATGTAAGAGTTTCGTGAAAATTCAGTATGAATTTCCAATTTATTCAAAAAAAAAGTTTGAGTGATATCGATTTACTGTCGAAGGAATATTTTTATGTATTGTAATAATAATTTATGCAATGTTTTGGATTAAACAAGGAACAAATAAAATAGGTCAAAGTGACATCGGACAAGTACGCAAAGATATAGATTATATTATAAAGGAAAACTTTGGGAGCATTAATATTTATGAAACATTTTTGGTTGGAAGCAAACGAACAAAACGAAAAGAGAAGCCCGCAAAAGCCTAATAGAATAAGAAAAATAAGTTTTTATCACAAATTGGAGGAATAACAAACAACAAAGAAGCGGGTAGGAATTTGTAATCAAATCGAAACATCCTTTTCACTGTTTTTCGGGACAATAGCAGATGCTAATAAATACGAATCGTCATATCATATTCTTTTTGTGATCGTGAAATTAAATTAAATTCGCGAAAAAATCAACGAGAGTATAGTGACACTCGAGGTTTATTTAAAATCGAGTACCATAATGAAAAAGCTTAGAAACATTTATATAAAGCGGAAGCAGGTGAGTAGTGATTCTAAAAGAGGATCTTTATGAGTTTTTCATTTGCGATAAAACGAAAAGAAATTCATAAAAGCAAAAAAAAAAAACGAACAAGTCAAACTCAACGAGAGTTTCCGATTTCACGTTTATTTATTTACTTCCAAGAAATTTTGTACATTTTCAAGCATTGCTCCAGATTATAACAGAACGAACAAAAGATTTTCCGGAGACCTTTGCATGTCGGGATCTCCATCGGTTGAGACTTGAAAGAAGTAAAGAAAAAAAGAAAAACAAAACTTCATGCTCATTGTTAAAAAAAAAAAAACAACTAGGTAAAATTATAAATATTACATTGCGAAGCCTTAAAACTCTTTCGTACATCTCAAATTTGACGCTACTCACGCGATCTCTCGCCTACACATTTACAAACGCGATTGGATTATTTCACATTTCATTTTCTTTTTCGCATTTTTCACATCTCGAAAATTTCGCAGAAGACGCCTTCGCAAAACACACAACAATACGAACATTTAAGAGCGAAAATAATTGGATAAGCGACCAGAGCGGGCTTGCGAATTCTCAGCGAGTGTTTAACGACGGCTAAGGCTTCACGGAAAAGCAAAAGAAAAGCAAATGAAGGCTGTTAGGACACGTGTGAGTCGAGAGATTATACGCGTGTTAATGATGTACCAGAGAACGTCACGAGTTTCGTATCAAATTTGTCAAATAACGAACAAGGGTTTATTTTCACCACTCACCCACGGGATGATCATTACGGAACGATTGCGAAAAATATTGACGTCGTTATAATGAGGTCGATTTTTTTTTATATACAAGGTTATATCAATTCCTTAAGAGATGCGTTTACGTTTCGTTCCCGTCTCGCGAGGGGAAAAACAAAAAGAAAATAAAAACGGAAAAATATAAGGAGCAATGTTGTTATATACGGATTACGTGAGATTCTAGAAATGCAATTATTTTCGAGATTCGCTGTTGTTTTTTTTTTATTATATGTATTTATTTTTAGATAAGTTTGTTATTTTTGTACTTTTCTCCGATACTCGACACTGAACGGCAATTCGGCGACGATAATTTATTACGTCGTTCGCGACGGATTGACTCAATACATTTAAATAAACTCATTTAACGTTACGAAACGCTACTTCGAAATGCGCCCGAAAAAAAGCAAATAAAACGCGTACACAAAAATAAGGGCGAAACAGAAACAAAAACGAGGCGAACGTCGAGCAAAGGGCGGCGAGTCGAAGCGCGAAAGGAAAACGGGCCGAAGAAAAATGGCCAAATTTAAAAATGATATTATCGCGCGAGCTTTTTTTCACAGATTTCACCCCATACACGAAACGAGAGAAAAGGGTATACGCGATACGTTGAAAAACGACAGCCGAAAAAAAAAAAAAATAAAGAAAAACACACGCGCTCAAATTAAAATAAATGCAACGTATAGCCGACACGTAAAAGGTTCACGTGATCCATTTAATTTGACACAACTGCGAGGTAAAGCAATGCTACGACGTGAAAAGAGGCCGAAGGGCCACACATGGGGTGTGGGCCGGGGCCCGCGAGAGTTATGGCGTTTGTATATGAACGCTCCGCGAAAGTGGAGCACGTGACGTGGATGAGCGAAATATTGTGGGGTTTTCGCTAATACAATGCCCGCAATATGATACGATGTGCGATTTTCTGCTCTCCTTCCGTGTTTTTTTTTTGTTTACGGTCGAAAGTGGTCTTAAAGTGAGTGCCGCTTGTGTGAGAAATTTTACTCCGGCTGATGGGATCGAACGTAAGTACGGGGAAGTGACGGTGATTTATGTGAATTCGAAAAATTCGCATGTGTATATATTATGTTAAAATCAATAGTTTTTAATATATTTTTATTATTATAAAAGTTGATTGTTAAAGTAAAACGCTCAATTGGATACTATCGAAAGTTTTCTTCAACGCTCATGTGATGTTAAAGAGAAGAAAGCTTTTAACGAATCGTTTATTTTTAAATGCTTTTAGTGCAATAAAGAATATAAGTTCTATTATTGCAAATTTAAACACATCGGTCAATAATATAGATCGATCCGTTTTCAGTTGAAATGTTAAGCGGTACATTTTGATAAATCATGTCGAGTTCCGCATGTTTTGCGCACGGCCGCAAAAGAAAACCACACAAGTTGGCATTGACAAAATACATACGGTACATTTCCGCCGTCTAATAAAAGTATGTAAGCGAGGCGCGTGCAAAAAATTAAGAAATAAAAATTTCTTACAAGCGGAAAAATACAGGTGTCAGGTACGTTTGTTTTAACAAGTTGTGCAAAACAAGCGGCGACGATACATAACAGAAATGATACAAGTAACGCGCTTTAAGTGTGTTGAAAAAAATACAATTTGGGATCGCATTCGTGTAAACTCCATAAAAGAGATCAGCGAGGGTGATACATTTTATGTGTCATGTGCAAGAGGTAATATTATGTGTCTATAAAATATACGGGAATTCTTAGTGACGACGATAATAATGCTCAACATGAAAAAATATTATTTCCAAAATAAAAACCAAGTTTATTCCATCCCAATTAAATAAAAAATATATTTATAACACTATATGGAAGAAAACAGACCGAGTGCGTCTTTATTTTAAGTGGGGTCAGAGGAAATGTTGTATTGATCGACCGACGCAAAAAAATGTATAGGTCAAAGTATAATTTCCTTGTGAATAATTTCAAAGGTCAAACGAATCCAATAAATACGGAAAAATACTTAATAGATTTATCGCAAATTTAAAACAGATACGGGTAATCGATACCGTCGATTAAATGAAATATATCCGAAAAATTCGGAAAAAAAGCTCCGGATTTTCGGCTATGTAAGATCTTATTTGCTTAACGACAACAACGAACCCTCGTTAACGCAAATCGCGTTCTCTATATTTTTAGGATACTTTCCCCAAGGAAGAGGCGAAGGAACCGTTTTCCCTGAAAATGGATTATTCCGATAAAGTCAAGAAGATTAATCAAATTTCTTCACGGTCTGTGAACAAAAAGAATGAAAACAGGAATATCCACAAATTAAGAACAGGAAGAACGGGGAATTGAGCGTCGTCGATAACGACCGATATGAATGTTTAATATGCGGTTCATTGAACGAGTTTTAAATAATATTCAGAAAAAGCTATAATTTAGCACAAGCACTGAAATTTCTTCAAATAAAATGTATCTATAATTATTTTAATAGCATTAATTCAAAAGAAAATAAAGTTTAATTTATAAATTTTCAAAATTAAAAGGATCAAAGAGGGCGCGAGTTTGCAAAAGAAAATAGCAACTTTTGCTGCTGCTAAAACAAGAAAAGTACGTTAATGCCAATTATACGTGTCACGCTACACGTTGTTCAGACTTATTGCATGTATCACGAAACATCAGAACATTTTCATTTGTCGGGAAATCTTCCGGCTGCCGGCAATCCATGAACATGTCGGAATCGTCAAATTAATAATAAACAGTCCGAAAGAGACTACGCGTCGACGTTGAATGTAAGCATACAGTGTATAAAATTATAATAAATCAATGTGCTTTTAGTACACAAACGTCGGAGAGCGAAATAAACGTCAAATATTCAAATAAATGTATAATATATTGTTAGCTTTGCAAACGTACTCATTAAAGTCTGCCACAATAGGCAGCTAACCCTTTTCAAAATAAGGATCTTTTATGAGATATGTTTTCGTTTATCGAATCCCTCAAATTGGCGCAATCTTTGGGCCATTAGCCTTTATTCAGCAAACACAAATCCCAGAGTTCGTTTGTATTATGTGAGCGGAGTCCCAAAAGAATGTGCGTAATATCAGAGATCAACAAGTTAAAAATATATTTGTTTTTTTGTACAGACATGTGAAAACGAGAAAAGCAGAAACGTGGAAAAAGTTCACGAATGTCGAAATTATTTTCATTTTTTTTTTTTTTATAAATTTTCACAAAGAAGCGTTCATTACGAAAATATGCAGAGAAAAGAAAACTTTCACAGAATCTCTATACATAATAACTTGATAAAAATGTTAATTATGACGAAACTTTTAAAGAATGTACTGCGAAATATATTGTTCGCAAAGCACTGCCATTTTCATAAAGCTCTCGTGAAACAATGAAAAATAATTCATCACACATACATAAATTTATATACTTGGCCGAAAAAATACATGAATATTCAATCTGCAATTTCGGAGGATTGGCGAGCTTTTGTGCTGTGTGATAAGAAAGTTAATTATAATCGAGCTGGGGTTATTATGGAAGCAGTGCTTTGATGTCAATTGCAGGCTTTCACTGCGGATCAAAGTAACTAGCTGAGCCTCAATACACACGCCATACGCGAAATTATTATCGGCGGCTTTGATGTGTTGAGAATCGTGCAAGACTCTATAAATTACATACATGTCATATTATACATCGAAAATGCAAGAATTTTAATCGGGTATCGGATTAAGCGATCAAAGTTCGAATACAAAACAATACACTAAACAAACACGACGCAATCTACTTAAAACCACCTGTGAGAAATATTATGTTATATGTTTGATTAATAATGTGAATGCAACAAGCGTAATCGATCATAATGAAAAATCTGAATCTGTGCCCTGAATCCGTATAAATTTTAATATTTCTGGCGGACAAATGCGCGGAGTTTGCGCTCGTCGGATCGCGTTAACCCCAATTTTGGAAATGAAAATGTACGGCCTCGTAAAGTTGAATAAATTAGCAAATATCATTTATAATGTCGGTCGTGTAACAACGCGCATGTACGGGGGTGGAGAAGGAACGGGCGAAATATTATTTCGCAGCCGAGAATGAAAAAGTGCGAGCGTACGACTCGTGCACGTTTTTTCGCGGCGAAAAATGAAGGTTTCCGTTTGTTATTAATAGAAAAAGGCGAAAAAATAAAACACGTATAGCTAAACGGGAATGGAGAGAAAAAGGTGAGAAAAAAGCGTACCAGACGTTTGATTGTGACGGATGTGCAAAAGGTTTTTATTTTCATTCATTTTTTTTGTCGTGATGAAAATTTGAGATTTTTCAAATTGATAATGTTAGGTCATGTCAAAGTTAATAAATTACATTTTAAATCGATATAAAAATTTAATTCTTTATTTAACTTGCACGATGTACTTTTGTTTGTTTTATAAAACAGTTTCTTAATTTTATAAAACAAGTGTTTCATCGACTGTAAAAAATCGCAGCACAGTAAAAAAATTTTTCAAAAACATTTTCCCCACTGAACTCGTTCAAAGAAACAATGGACTGATTTTTACATGACCCAATAACAACGACTTCCTAAACATACAAACGGTTTCGACCATCAAACAAAATCCATAAACACAAACTGATTTCATACACAACACGCAAAAACAACAAATCAACATCATCACGACTCTCCTTCACGCATAAACAGTTCCAATCGCCAAACTCGCCCATTAAAAGCCCACAATCATCAACGACAACAGCAGAAACAGCCCCGACCGACCCGCGACGAAACCGAGAAATAAATTACGGCCGAAACTTCGAACTCGACTGTTTTTACGCGAGAAATGAACGACGGTGAAAAATGCGCAATCTACGCGCGAAGGAGGAGAGCGGGCCGCGCGATAAACGCGCCAGTGACAAAAGTGAGCCGAATGATTGATGACTCGCAATTCTTTCGCAGACGGCCCCGCTGAAGGGGAAAACCTTTAAATAAATCCTCGGGTTTCCATCATTGCCTGCGGAGCAGATTGGCCGCTGCACGGTCGCGATCCGCGGGAAACGATCGTTGCGAAACGGCGGCTCGTTTATGCAAATTAACGCAATTAACGCCGGCGACCGGGTGTAGTGGGGTATAAATGTTGTATGGCCGGCTGCAATTTTGGATTCGTTTCGATTGGCGGGGTTGAAATGGGTATTGTGCCGCGGAACGGGTTGTGTCGTGTGAGCGTTGATGTGAAGTGTCGGGCAATGTTTGTTCTGTGAGAGTAGTGGGTAGAATTTCAATTAGATTTTGATGATGATGATCTGAAAATTTACAATTGGTGATATTCACGATTAAACGTATATAACTTTAATCTGAAGACTATGCGAAAATTTAATAATAATTCGAATTAATATCAGATTAATAAAATCTTCCCCTCTTTTCAAAACAAATCGAAAGTTGACGCAGTATTAATTATACCGAATTTCCCTGAATTTGCGTTGAGCCTAATAGGAATTATTGCCGTATCACGTAGCTCTACACATATACATCCGATATTAAAATGGTGAAAATTTTCACGGATCACCAAAGCAGGCAGGGTTGGTTGCATTCGAGCGTGGCCGGGCATCGAATGCTATGCACCGTAATTATCTAATTTTACAAGTCATTTCACAACGGGCCTGCGAGGGGATGAGGACGGAAAGTGTAGGGGAAAAGTGGGAAAATGGGGAAAAACGTCACCAGCAATAAAAAACGGACTTTCCATTGAAATTCGAAAAAGAGAAAGAGCTCCGGGAGACGACTGCGAGTTTGGCGAAACGAAAATAAAAAAAAACCGCAAGTTTTTCCAAACAAAAAACAAAAAAAATAAACTAAAAGAAGAACGCATTTGCGCTATTCAATTTTTCTATGTCAGTCAGCAGAAAAATTATTATTTCGATGAGAGAGGGTGGGAAAGAAAGCGGGTGATTTTGAATGGTGTTTTTTTTTGTACACGTGTAGTGTGAAATTACATAAATCATTCCACATTTGTGTTCAAATACTTTTTTTGCGTTTAATAACGTCATTTAACACACTGAAACGACCTATTTTCTGTAAAATATTAACCACACAATGTCATAAATAATTCCAAAACACATTGAAAATTATATACGAAATATTCTAAACAATTCCCTAATTTCCGCAAATCACCCGATTTCTTCAGCCCCAATCGCTGTGCGCGATCAATACTTTCCAAAGTGCAAAGCCATGTAACATGGATCATTAAAGAATTCGCCAGAGTCATATGGGCAACGAAACCTATAAAAATACTATCCACACATCCATTATATCACGCCGAAGATAATCAACTCGGCGCAAACTCGCATTAACAAATTATTCCAACTAAAAACTAATAATGCGACGCAGCGAAGTATGCGCACCCGTAAACTACGGAATCGTTATCAGAATCGATTTGCGAAATTGTTTCAGACGGAGAGAGAGCGGAAAGGGTCTTATTAAATTTTGCTCCGGCGAACATTAAGGGCAGATGTGTCCCGGGCACTAGTACACAGGGCACTGAGCCCTTGCCGGGACATAACACACGTCTTTTGGGTCCGAATTTCGAGACCCTGAGGTCGGGTTTTGACGTGGCACGTCCTCGTTTCTTCGCAGGGTTTGCGGTTTCCAAGTGCTTGCGTGGTTCGTTGGCGACATTTGTTGTTGCTGCATAGCAAACTTTCTGCTCGTTATCGCCGACGATTAACGAATTAAACGGCTGAGCTTTCGCAAGGGTTGTTCTGACAAAAGCGACGAATTTCACTCAATTGTTATTTCGACGTTTTTTTATTTTTACAATTTTAAAAATGAATATGGCTATCAATAGAACAAACAAATAAAAAATAACTGATTGAAATTCGGATATATTTAAACGGGAATATAATTTTTTTAAGTCAAAGTCCAAGTGGATATGTCACAGTTCAAGTGTTCACTTTTGTTTTTTATACCCATACTAGTTTGGGTATACCCAAACTATCAATTTTAGTTTGAATGTCAACTGTTAAATTTTATCTATATAATTGCGTCTAAACTAAAAACAAACGTCATAAGTATCATGCTTGGGTTAGGTTTGGTTAGCGTTTTAGCTTGAGTTGTGAAAACGTGTTCAAAACAAACTCGATGTCCAAACTGATACGACGGGTAGACACTACTCGTATTTCTTGATCATTAGATGACATACCAATTTCCACCTTATTGATATTTAGCATAAGAGCGTTATCTGAGTGCAAACAACTTAAATTGTCGTACCACATTAACAATCAAACTAGAGCTGTTACAAGGTGTATAAACAAACTAGTTTGTTCGTGCATAAACGAAGCGTACACTCAAACTGTAACATACATAAATTCGCATCATCCACAACGTGATTAGCCCCCAAAACATGCAACATTTTTCACAAAACAAACACCATTCATCGAAAACACACACAGACAAAAAAATCGACCATAGTTGGCCACCGCTGGAGCACAATCGGATCGAAAAAAAGGCCCGTAAAAACGGGTCGGGAGAAAGAGAGAGCCTGCGGTGCACACACCTGCCCTCGCCACGGCCCAGGACCATCTTTCGTCAGGAATGCAGGTAATCTGTACACCTGACCTTGGCCACTGGCGTGCGCCATTATCGTCATCATCCCGAAACACACCCACGGGATCCACCGGGATGAAGATGGACGCCCACGCTGAACTCCGAGCCGTGAAGGTTGCCGAAAAGTCTTGGGATGTGTCCTCGGGGCCTGGAGGAGTTGAAGGTCAGGAGTGTCGGGGAATTCGAAAATGGAAGGTGCGTGGAATGCTTTGTGCAATTATTATGTTAGGTGCGGGATTCGAGGGTCTCCGTGACGAATTATTCTCCAATTACGTCGGCCGTAATTTCGAGTGGGTCAAGATAACTCGAAGGGATATCAGCGAACATTAGGGTGGAAATGTTATATGTTTGACTTTATGAATTGTTCGCCCACTGCGATTTGTAGTCGCGGCGATCGTTTAGTCGCGAAAATGGAACGCATTGTTTTAGGTTGAAGTGCGCCCATATGGTTTATG